>JAKOGI010000082.1:792500-962500 GCA_029747015.1 Carnegiea gigantea | reverse complement strand
GATTGCTGTCCTTCATTTTGTGCTAGCATTTTTCTATAGGAGTATGAGATTTTTTGTAGATAAGATTCTGTAAAGATAAGATATAGTTGTCGGCTTAATATGAGCCCTACATTTGGCTGTCTTTCTTAGCCGTCCGTAATAAAGCTTGTTTCTCCTCCTCTTTCTTGTATACTTCAGCAAATTTTCGTCTAATCGCAGTAGATCCTTGAAAGTTTTCAGTTCCAGTTGCAGCAGAAAGGTTAACAGTTCATCGTCATAATTGCCCTTTTGCATTCCTTCTTTCGTAATGATTATATAAACAGTTCCTCGTAATAGGCATTTTAGTCCTGATGCATAAAGTCGATCACCATGACATTTTAGTGCTATAGCTCCACTAGTTCGTTTGTAGTTCATCCATGATTTGTCGAAACGAATTGTTTCAAACTTCTTTGAAGCTTCCATATTAAGTTGAAATTTTTCAGAGATATAGCCTACTTGGATAATACTTATTCGGAAGTGGATTATTCCAGTTTCGGCATCCTTTTCAGGAGGAATAGTATGAAATTTAACAAAAATGGGTCCTCTTTTGAAGGTATTGAGGGAGTCAAGTATTTCAGTTGGGAATAGAGACAGTTCTGTGAGTTTAGAGTATGGATATACTAAATCCAAATATCCGTATTCATGAAATTGGTGGATGGTGGATGGGTTAGATCCTGTGCAAGCGGTGACTCTGGCAAATAATGATTTACCTCCACTGTAAAAGATTTGGGATAATTCATTAAGTTTCAAGTAAACTTGGTGGGTTGTTCTGGAGTATGTTGCAAGAAATGGATCACAAATGTCAAAAGGAACAACTTTTTAGGTTGTATCTTAGTTTTAAAAGGCGCGAGGCGCACTGAGGCGCGAGGCGCGAGGCGTGAGGCGCGAGGCGAAGGCGCACGCATCATGGACGCGAGGCGCACTTTTACGCTAAAATACTTCCAAATCAATCTTAATGCACAGTTTTGACAAATAAGCTAAATAATGATGTCAAAGAAGTGATTAGACAACATTAAAAGTTTAGAAAACACCGCAAATAGTCTTAAGGACACGATGATATCATATCAGAGCACCTGGAAGCACACATATAAGTTACTACAAGTCCAAAAATATAAAAACAAGCATAACACACAAAGCCGTTCATCAATTAACAAGAAAAAGATTAAGAATTTAACATACCTAAAAAAAGATTAAAGATTTAACATAACCCAAAAAAAAGTAAATAGCAGTTTATCAATTAACATGAAAAAGATAAAAGTAATTGGCAATTCATCAATTAACATGAAAAAGAATTTAACATACCCCCAAAAATAAAGTAACATAAAAGTCTAGAAACATAAAAGTCTAAACACACAAAGCAATTCAACTCTAGAAACATAAAAGTAATTAGCAATTCAACAATTAACATTGAAAAGGTTAACAATTTAACATACCCCCCCCCCCAAAAAAAAGGGCGTTGAAGGCTTAAGGTCAGGTCTGCCTCTGCCCAGTGCGCACGGAAAAAAAAAAAGAAGATGCAGCCCATTCCCCACCCAAGCCCCCGACAGCAATGGGGGGGAGGAGAGAGAGAGAAAGGTGGCCGAAAACACCACCATGGCCAACAGACATGGCCGAACAAGAAAAGGAAGAGGAGAAGAAGCAAGAACAGCAGCCAAACGGCAACCGAAAGGCCACAAAAAGGGCCGAAACAACAGAAGAAGAAGAGGGGAAGAAAAATTCGCAGCAGAGAAGTAAGAGAAATGGAGATTCGTACCTGGAGATTTGTGGTTGAAGCCTGAAATGGAGATTCGTAGCAGAGATAGCCATGGAAAGGCTTGAGCAGAGGGTCTGGGAGAAGGTTAGGGTGTTCTCGGGTTTGGAGAAGGCAAGTCTGCTTATTTTATTTTTTTTAAAAAATCCTCTTCTTGTTCAACGGTTCCATGAAGCGCACTTTTCGGTCACCTCGCGCTTCGCCTTGAGGCGCGCTGAAGCCCACGCCTCACCCCGCTTTAAGCATTCGCCTCGCCTCACACCCCCTGAGGCGACACAGCCCTCGCCTCGCGCCTCACCGCGCCTAGAGGCGCGCTTTTTTAAACTAAGGGTTGTATAGTTGAAACTATAGTTCGTTTTAATAATAGTTTGACTTTGAGTTCTTGCATCTCTTTTTCTTTCTCGAGAAACGAAGAGCTTGAATTTGGCTCTGAAATAGTAGTTGAAGTAATAGTTTGTATAATCGACGAAGTCATTGGCTGCGTAGAACTAATAGTTGTCGCTGGAGATATAGTTGATGAGGTAGGTCTTAAAGAATTAATAATTTTAAAGAGTTCTGAAATAACAGTTCGTCCTTTATCAAGGTCCTTCCTCATATCTCCAATAATTTTCGTAGTTCCTTTTGCCAGTTCGTCAATCTCTGTTCGAATGTTTGTAATGATGTCTTGAACTCCTGTTTCAAGATGTTCCAGATTTATAGTAACAGTATCAAAATATTCATTGAAGTTGATAGTTATATTCTCAAGCTCCTTTAGTTTTTTTGGAGTCGTCATTACTGAAATATTCTTCTTCTCTAGTCAAATAATCTGCAAGGAAATTATGGTTTTCTGAAACATGCTCATAAACAGCATTAAATTGAGATAAGAAAGTTTGCCATCTATGGAGTTTTCTCATGTGAGGTCCATTATCTAAAACTTGTTTAAGAAAAGTAGATGCAGCTTTATTGTTGGTTAAGACTTTGAATTTTTTTTAAAAAAAAGGTTTGGGTAAAAGGACTTTGAATGGTTTGGGTAAAAGGAATAGTCTCCATTTTTTAATTCCTCGTATTATAGCTAAAATTTCCTTTTCCATTGTATTATAATCTTGGATTATCCTTCTACTATAGAGGATTATGCATATTTTCAAACACTAACTTTCCTATAAAAGAAGTAAAACAAATAGGAAAAATAACAATAGACCAATCTTTTTAACTGTGAGTACTGTCATAACTCCTCTAATGCAAGAAGCAAGGTTACCTGCATTAACAGACTTTCAATTAGTCGATGAAGAACCATCTACTAGTTATGAAGCACCAAGATTATCTTATACTGAAAAAGGAATGAGAATAATTAATCAACCCCCTCTATCAAAAAGTTTAGTACATCTCGAATACCTCGATTTCAACCTAGAAGCATTAAAGCAAGCAACATTAATTCAACTTATAAAGTAAAATTAGCCTATTTTAATGGACAAAGTTGGATGGAAAATAAAGTCTTAATTGATACAGGAGCATCTCAGTGTCATCGTATACCTTTACCTATCCCAGTATTTGTTGCAACTGACTATAACTTTGTTACGTATGATGGAAGAAAATCTACTCTCGCCTAGAAATCTAAGATTATGATGGAAACATCAAATTCTACCCTCTTAGGATATGAATGTTATATTGATAACTCTATCAATAATGATTATTATCATATATTACTAGGAATGGATTTTTTAGATCATTTCACTAACTACGATATTAAACCTAATCAAATTATTTTAGTCGATAATCAAAAAACAATTATTCTAGAAAGAATATGAAACAATTACATTTTCCAATCCTTACTTACATTGATGTAACGGTAAAAGAAGCTGATATAACTACTACAACTTTAATTGATACAGGTTCAGAAGTAACATTTTTTCAGGGCTTCTTACTCCCAAAGTGGGAAAAATTACCCTCTAATAGGAAAATTTGTATTAAAGGTGTTCATCCAACTACCACATCTTTAGATTTTGTACAAAGTAATGTCTCAATAATTTTAGGAAATAAAATTCTGACAATTCCTCTTGTGTTACAATATAATTCCGGATATGATATTTTATCGGGAAATGATTTTGTTAAACAATTTGCAAAATTTACTCAAACACCATAGAGAGTATCTCTCACTACGAAATGTGGACATACCCTTAGAATTCCCACACTTAAACATCCTTACAGAGTACGCGCAAAGCGTGGTGGACAGGGATATGAAAAAGTCGCAATTTCAACTCAACAGCTACAAAAGCCAACCTTTCAAATATATGTAATAAAGAAAGAAGACTTGATTAATAAATTGAAACAAATTCATTCTGACAATCCTTTACAATTTTGGAAATCAGAACATCCTAGAGCTAAGATAGAATTAACCCAAGAAGTTTATATTAAAGAAAAACCAATGCTTTAGACCCCTGAAGATATCAAGGAATTCTCTATACAAATTAAAGAACTACTAGAAAAAGGATTAATACGACCAGCAAAGGGAAGCTACTCATAACCAGCTTTTATGGTTATGAATGAAGCCGAAAAAAGACGAAATAAAGCAAGAACGGTTATAAACTATAAAAAGCTGAATCAATTCAGTAAGACAATTATTTTCTACCTAATAAAGAAGTTTTAATTAGCCTAGTAAAGAATAAAAAATATTTCTCAAAATTTGACTCTAAATCAGGATTTTGGCAAATTAAAATGAAAGAAGATATCATAAAATACACCGGCTTTAGCACTCCCCAAGGATTTTATGAATGGATAGTTATGCCATTTGGACTAAAAAATGCACCAAGAATCTTTCAAAGACGAATGGATAATGCCTTTAAACATCTTAACTCTTTTTCTCGTTGTTTACGCTGATGATATATTAATAAGTTCTACAACACTAGAAGAACATCGAGAGCATCTACAACAATTTGCAGAGACTATAAAAGAAGAAATATGCCTCGGTGAGAAAAAAGCTACAATAGAACAAGAAAAAATTGAATTCTTAGGATTCGAATTAGGATGTACTGGTATTTCTCCACAAAATCATATTTCGAGAAAAATAATGGAATATCTTGATGAATTAAGAACGAAAAAACAAATTCAAGGATTTTAGGACTACTTAATTATGCTAGTGCTTACATACCTGATTTAGCTAAGAAAAAAAAAGATTTACAAAGTTTATTAAGAAAAAATAATACAAAAGAATGGAGCGACTATCATACTCAAATAGTTAAAAATCTTTAAGAAGAATGCAAGAATCTACCACAATTGAAACTACCTGAATTAGAAGATAATTTGATAATCCAAACTGATGCATCTGATAAAGTATGATCAGCAGTATTAAAAGCCGATCGTAACGAAATTTGTGGTTATCATAGTGGAACTTTTTCTCAAACTGAAGATAATTATAACACAATGGAAAAGGAATTTTTAGCTATAATACGAGGAATTAAAAAATGGAGACTATTCCTTTTACCCAAACCATTCAAAATCTTAACCGACAACAAAGTTGCAACTACTTTTGTTAAACAATTTTTAGATAATGGAACTCACATGAGAAAACTCCATAGATGGCAAACTTTATTATCTCAATTTAATGCTGTTTATGAGCATATTTTAGGGAACCATAATTTCCTTGTAGATTATCTGACTAGAGAAGAAGAATATCTCAGTAATGACGACTCCCGTAAAACTAAAGGAGCTTGAGGATATAACTATCGACTTCAATGAATATCTCGAAATTGTTACCGTAAATCTAGAGCATCTTGAAACAGGAGTTCAAGACATCATTACAAACATTCGAATTGAGATTGACGAACTGGTAAAAGGAACTACAAAAATTATTGGAGATATGAGGAAGGATCTTGATCAAGGACGAACTGTTATTTTAGAACTCCTTAAAATTATTAATTCTTTAAGACCAACCTCATCAACTATATCTCCTGTGATAACTATTAGTTTTGCCAAGCCAATGACTTCGCCAACTACATAAACTATTACTTCAACTACTATATCAGAGCCAAGTTCAAGCTCTTCGTTTCTCGAGAAAGAGAAAGAGATGTAAGAACTCAAGGCCAAACTATTATTAAAACGAACTATAGCTTCAACTATGTAGCCTAAAAAAGTTGTTCGTTTTGACATTTGTGATCCATTCCTTGCAGCATACTACAGAACAACGCAGTAAGTTTATTTAAAACTTAATGAATTATCCCAAATCTTTTATAGTGGAGGTAAATCATTATTTGCTACAGTCACCGCTTGCACAAGATCTAACCCATTCGCCAACCACCAATTTCATGAATACGGATATTTGGATTTAGTATATCCAGAATCTAAACTCACAGAACTGTCTCTGTTTCCAATTGAAATACTTGACACCCTCAAAACCTTCAAAAGAGGACCCATCTTTGTTAAATTTTATACTATTCCTCCTGAAAAGGATGCCGAAACTGGAATAATCCACTTCTGAATAAGTATTATCCAAGTAGGTTATATCTCTGAAAACTTTTAACTTAATATTGAAGCTTCAAAGAAGTTTGAAACAATTCGTTTCGACGAATCATGGATGAACTACAAACGAACTAGTGGAGCTATAGCACTAAAATGTCATGATGATTGACTCTATTCATCAGGACTAAAATGTCTATTACGAGGAATTGATTATATAATCATTACTCAAGAAGGAATGTAAGAGGGAAATTATGACGATGAACGGTTAACCTTTCTCCTGCAACTGAAACCTGAAAACTTTCAAGGATCTACTGCAGTTAGACGAAAATTTGCTGAACTATACAAGAAAGATGAGGAGAAACAAGCTTTATTACGGACGGCTAAGATTTTGCCCTAAAGACGGCCAGACGTGGGGCTCAGATGCCGACAACTGTATCTTATCTTTACAGAATCTTGTCTACAAAAAATCTCATACTCCTATAGAAAAATGCTAGCACAAAATGAAGGACAACAATCATTTAATGTTTGCCGCTAAGAAGACTCACAAGCATGACTTCTATGACTTTTTCAAAAAAGGAAGCTATATGCGTGAAGACTTCAGATGAATTATTGTACTACTCATGTCATATCTGCAATTATCATCAACAAATACAGCACCAACTGTCAAGACGTCAAGTTGTCAATGCGACAATGCCAGCTACCAACTTACCATCAAGTGCCATTATTTTATAATGAGATATCTCCAAATTTGTCCCTTTGTACAAGTTTATGGTGTACTACCTTATATAGTTATCTTCTTGTACTTTGGTACGGAGCTGAGAGCCTACCTTTGTCGTATTATAAATGGATATCTTTGTACAGGACGAAGGCAAAGGCATTTGGGCGAAGAATAGATCACCCAAAGAGTTATCTGCTCTGTATGATGGTCTAATTTTTCTTTTTTGGGAAACCAAGTAATAATAGAATTATCTTTAGGAATCTCTCAGATTTATATCTTATTTCTTTCAAAGTTCTTCAGAGGAGAGAAATAGTTCGAAGCTGTGTTTAAAAAAGCACGCCTAGGCTCACAAAAGCCGGAAGCCCCACCCTCTTGCGCCTTGGAATGGGTCAAGCTGATCCATTCTCAAAGCCCGGGGGTTTCTGGGCTTTTCTGGGTTTTAGAACGAGGCACAAAGCCGACGAAGCCCGTGCTTTATAGATCTTAATAGACCATTTGGGTAAAAAACACGGAAAACCCTTTATGGGGACTCGACCCCTCTTTTTGTTTGTGGAAATCTTTCAATCACATTGCCAGTAGAAGTAAACAAAGCATATTGCTGCTACTGAACTTGAGTTTAGAGCTAGAAATCCCAACCTTGATGACAACAATCTAGTAAGTGCTTTGTTCTCCTATCTTCTTTCAGACTTCATTCTTCATCCTCCTCCTCCTCTGTTATTAGACAGCCATGGAAGGTTTTTCTTTGTTTTCTCTTTTTTTGTTTTTTGGGCTTCAAGAAGGTCGAAAATGGTGCCTCCTCAAGTGCTACAATGGTACCGAACCCTTACTCTTTTTTTTTTTTGTGCTTCTTAATCTTTCTCCCTCCCCCCCTCTCTCTCTCTCTCTCTCTTTCTTCCTGGCAGGCTGCCAGCATGTGTTATGTTTTTGGGGTTCAATTTATACTAATCCAATCGAGTTGTGTTTAATGCTTTACTTGTATTTTGTCGTGTTTAATTGATTCTCTTTTTTTTCTGGTGGTGGGTAAAAATTACTTATTTGATGCCATTATCTAGCTTATTTTCTAAGAAATATGGTTTTGGAATGATTTTCTATCATTTTTAAAAGTAAAAGTGCGCCTTACGTCTAAAAAGCTTGCGCCCTCGCCTTGAAGCCCGCGGCCCGGGCCCTAGGGCCCTTTGCGCTTTTTTGTGCCTCGGGCTTTTTTAATCTAAGGTTCGAAGGTCGAAGTGAGAGGAAGGGTGTGGCGGCAAACTGAAGAACGACATATCTCCCAGAATAGATTCTAGGAAAGGAGAAGGTATAAATCTTTTGGGTTTTCTTGTTAATAGTTCGAGTTATTGCTTTGGGAGTACCATTTTTGCAAAAATTTAAGCAGATTTTATCTATCTTTATTTAAACATGGTCTCTCATCAAAGAGTTTTAAACCTTTTTGTACAAAAAGTTCCCAAATTCCTGTGGTAATGGTATTAAAGCCTACCAACTGAAAGAGCCTACCAACTGGATTAACAATTGTGAGCTATAGAAATAGATTTCAATCGAACTCTAGATTAAACCGTGAAGGTAATTATCTAGCTGGATAAAGTTTTAATCTACCAAACCTAAGATATTAGACACAAGATCGAGCTTGGGATTTCCTTATATCTTTTGATTGTACAACTAGAAGTATCAGAAAAAATTTATCAAATCACTATAAAACTAGATTAAATTAGCTGATCACTCTACCAGAAAGCGTTTATCCAATTACTGTAAATTTAATAAGAGATAATATAGCCTTATTAGAACTCATTTTTGAATATACTGTCTGGTATCAACCAAACATGAATACTAATGACTCACAGATAACTTATTACACCGACGAAGAAAACGAATAAAACTAAAAAGAAATTGAAAAGAAAAAGGGCAAAAGAGTAATTTAGCATAAAAACTAAAATAAAAAGCAAAAGGACAAGGAAGTAAATTATCTTAATAAAACAAAAAATTTTTGTAAACGGGTCAGAAATTCCCACCCTTAATATATATATATATATATATATATATATATATATATTATATATATATATATATATATATATATATATGGTGTATATATTTGTGTGTGTGTGTGTGGTTGTGTGTGTGTGTGTGTGTGTATAGATGTGTGTATATATGTTTGTGTGTGTGCGTGTGTATATATGTGTGTGTGTGTGTGTGTGTTGCATGCAGTCTTTTACCTTTTTGAGACTGTTGATATCTTTTAACTTGATGGGCAGCCCTGTCTTCTAATTCCTGGGTTGGTCACTCATCACTTATTCCAGTAGGTTCTGTGTGTAGATAATCCTGAGGGTTCTCATGTTCGACATCGTGATTTTTTGAAGGAACATGTGGTTTTTAAGGAGGTAAGTATCTCTAAGTTGTTCTTTCCTCTTTCTTTATTGAAGTTGCATTATGTAGCCATGAAACGTGCAAGGTACAGCCCTCCTCAATTATCTCTCTTTGGACTTCAGAGTTAAACCTATTTCGTACATTTTTCTGGGTTTAATTTTAATTGTGTAGGCTATACCAATCAAAGATTCCATGGTTTTGTCAAAGATTCACCAGACATACCGAATTGGTTATTTGCAGGTTGACTTTTGCATGTTCCATTCTTGGTTCTTTGCTGTGCTATATATGTCACCCAAAAGAATCTTAGATTACTTTGTAAATTTCTGTTAGGACGTGATCTGGCTCAGAGCGTTGCATGATGCAACTGTCGCAAGTCTGAATTCTATGATACATGCAAATAATGGTGTCGTAAGTTATCGTTTTTAATTGTATATGTTTATTATGCATTTGTTTTTCTTTTTTTCTTCATTGTTGGTACTCTCTGGATTTCTTTTTGCAGGTAGTATCTTTATTGAAGGAAGACAGTACTTTCATTCAAGAGTTGTTTTCGAGGTTGAGATCGTCCAGCATTTCAGCGGAATCGAGGAATATTTGGTAATCTTTGGCTCCTGAAGACAGGTCTTTTCTTTCTCATTTTCAACATTGTCACCAGCTAATTACTTCCATGGCCATGTCCCTGAACTTAGAGAAGGTGGATTATTTTTTGTTGGTAATATTGGTGGGACGTGAGGGCATTGTCAAATTAATGCCTTCATTTAATTTACTCTTCTGCTATGAATTTAGGTATACTTTTTGCATGAGTTCTGCAGTTGCAGCAAGAGTCTCCAGATTGGGCAGCAGCATCGAGGTACATTACTTTTGAATTCACTCATTTGTCTCATTTAGTCTGCAGATTGAATTGACTCTTTAGATTGGGCAGGGATCTTGTGAATGAAGGCCTTTTCGACATCATCAGTGACATTTTGCGGATTGAAGACAAGCGGCGTGTGTTAACTGGGTAGTGATGTCGTCAGTCTTTAAGTTCCTATACTGTTCACCATGAAAATCTTACATCTTGACTCATGCTATGATTAGTTAACTCAATAGTCATAGACCAAAATCAGTGTCAAAGTTCCGTTTTTATGGAATTTTGTCACTTGATCATTGCACACACATGGGATGTTTCAGATTGCATTGTGGGATGTCTTCTGAAATTTGTTTCCTGTGCTCATTTTTAGTGATTTGGTTACGATAAGCTTTTTTTTATTGGTTTCCTGTATGAAAAAAATTCCCATGTCGCGTATGAAATTTCGGTGAATCAGCATTGACACATCTTTCTGATGGATGCAGGACCGATATCCTTATACTTCTCTTGAATCAAGATCCAAACCTTTTGCATTCTTCGTCCTGAAGGGACTCAGCTTCTCGGGCTTCTGGTATGCAGTCCTAAAGACTTGTGTCTACTGAATATGTGGATTTAATGCTCCTTTGAGTTCACAATCACGTAGTTGATTATTGACATCATGCACTTCAGAAAGTTAATTTCCTAAAATAGTGTGAGCATATTCCAATAAGAATGGATCCACCACTATATGCCAACTTGAGAATGATAAGCACCATTATTGTTTTCCATTTATTTTTCCATTTGGGTGCTGATGAAGAGGCTAACTTGGTGGTCCTCACTGATGAAGATATACAGTTGTGTACCATAAGGAAATAAGATCAAATAGGTTCTAGAGCGCTAAGTTTCTCAACATTTAAAGTTGTTTTTGGCGTTGCCATGTATCTAAGGTACATGTCATAGTTGCAAAATCTTTTCTGAATATGCTGTCTGGTTACTCTGCATTATATTGTGTTTGCTGTCTCCATAGTTCTTCATGTCTGTTCTGTCTAGAATAGCTTTCATTCTACCAAATCCATCCCTGGGTAGAGACTGCCGTTCCATTTGTGATTGCAGGCAATGTAACGAAGAGAAATGTCGCAGACCATTCAATTTATAATATAAAGTCATCAAAGCTGTTCTGTGCGCTAATTTTTTTGGATAGTTTGGCTAGGGTCTTAGGCTGCAGTGTGGCAGTGTGTCTCTCTAGTTTGAAAGCTCTTTTCAGTCTTTTGAGTCCTATCCATCCTTAACTATTTTAGGCCTTCTAGTTGTTCCTATGTATAATTTTTCTGTTTCTAAATCCAAGTTGCTGGCTACCCATATGGCTTGTCAAGCAGTACTACTCTCCCAAATATGGTTGCCTAATTCCCCGTTGCTAGAGGTGGCTTCTTGGGATTGACCCCATAGTTGTGTACCCGCCTCTCATGGTGACTCAATTTTCAAAAGACTGACTTCCTTCTATTTTCTGTGTATGAGCATATGGGCATTGTGTTCTAACATTTACTTCGTCAATTATGCGTTCTTAACATGTTCCTGCGTATCAACCTGAATCAACTACCCTTGGTTGACTATTGGTGTAGTATACTGGTTTTTACTTGAATATGTCTCATTGCCTAATGAGTGTGACTGTGTGAGTGTTGCATGCCTAGTCCACAGTCCTGGACAAGTCTTCCTGCTTTCTTTGGGGTTATAAACCTTCCAGTATGAGAAGCTGGGAGTCATGCTAGGTCTCATTGATCTCATAGACAGTTGACTTCCAGTATGCCTCTTGTGTTCCAGATTCATCATCGTGGATTTTCAGCCATTGTGCTCTTATCAAGTACTATCCTATTCGCTCAAGTTTGTTAGATTTTTGTGACACCTTTCTTGGGGACAATGAATGTTGGAACCTGCACCTGCTTATGGCATGTATTCTGCCATCCATGTCAATATTCCATGTTGATAAAACATCTTGAGGAAGCCGTTCCAGATATTCTTTTTGTTGAACTTACTGGCAGACTTGACTTCCTGGAGGACAATGGATGTAGGAACCTTTGGCCAGCCATGGTGTGTGTTTGCACACGAGGGGCCTCTCAGACATTGGGATTTGACACTGCCTTGATTATCCCTCCTCCCCCCCCCCCAAGTGGCTGCTGATCACTAACCTCGCACCCCCAAGGGAACTTGCGAGTACATAATTATCCTGTTCGTTCAACTTGACTAGTGGACATTAGATTCCTGCAGCTGGCAGAATGTGGACGGAGGGACCTATGGCCATCAATGGGTTGTACGTGCCTTTGCTATCAAGCCTTCCCTTCTAGCATCATGCTTGCAAGCGTGTGTGGCCCTGTGGGAGCTGGAAAATCAGAACATTTATTGTGTTATTGAAGTCCGAAATGCTTCATCTTATCGGGGGAAGCTTCAATCGTCTTATTGTTAGAACTGTCTTGGAAACTGTTCTGCAGGAACCACTTCCGGCATAGGTTTTCCCCTTGTTCAAGAGAATCCAGCTCTCTTTGTTTGCAGAATTTTGTTCTGATACTCTCACTTCATGTCACATGCAGTTGTGACTGGATGTGGCACCATTGTGACATTGGCCACACATTTCTAAAAGCTGGGACAGATCGTTGTGTCCGTTGAATGATAGGCTGGACCCCTTGGTTGCTTATTACCACATTACGTGTGTTTTGAATGGCAGTCATGTTACAATGAAATAGGAATATGTAATACCTATTAATGTATGAAGTTGAAACTTGCTGGGAATATTAGAAGTGCACATGCATCAAACCGCGATACCATTGTTAGATTTAGCCTCTGATCTTCCATACAGGAGGATCAAAATTGCAGCATTGCGTTCTTAGTGATTTATGAAAAAAGGCGAACGTGACCAGGTGATAGAGGCAGGTGAGGAGATTGAAAAAATGTAAGGGAATGAAGAAGAGCATTATCACCCGCCTCCCTGTGCAACCATGGAAAAAGAAAAAGGAGAAGTTTGGGGGGCGGGGACAGTTGGTGTTAATAGATGTTTCTGAAATGCATTCCTGCTAATATTGTTTATTATTGCCCTTACCTATGCAGCAAACTTTCATGTTGTTAAAAAGAATTCTGCCACTATGTGGATAGTTCTAGTCTTCTATTTTTGTGATAATGGAACTTTGCTCTTCCTCTGTCGATGTGGTTGATTCTGTGGACAGTTATCTTTTGAAAGTATATGGCTCTTTGTAAGCTGTGCATCCTTTTTCCTTTTGATCGTAATATATATGATATATATCCAATTTTCCGTATTTAAATATTAAAAAAGATATATGCCACTGCTGTTCTGAATTCAGAACGAACTAGCTGATAAATGGTAACTTCCTTTGTCACTTCAGGTTCAAGGTATGCTTACAGATTTTGGGGATGACATGCATTGCCAATTTTTTGAGATTCTCCGGACTCTGTTAGATTCATACACGCTATCAAGGTTGCAGGTATATATGCCACATTCGCTTTCTTATCTATTGTGCTTTAGTTAAACTGAATTCAGTGCAGATTACATATCAGAATTTATCAATTGCCTCTCAGTGTGATTCTTATATTCCACCTGGAGGCATTGTAATATGTGAGCATAGAAGTAGTCTCACAATCCCTATATGTAAGGATCATTGATTGTGTGTAGCAAACAGCCAAAAGATTGTTCATATCCGGATTTTTCCTTGGGTATCCATGTCTAGAAAAGTGGATGTCCTGTGTTGAGTGGATTGGATACAATTGAGGAATAGCTAAACAGAGAATCCTTTCTGGGAAATATTTCCCTTATATATGACATGCTTTCTAGAGATGTATCGTATGGTTTTTTCTTGAATATGTACTGCATTTCCCATCATGACCGATTTTGGGGCAAATTTTCTGATTATATTCTTTAAATTGCCTCTGTTAGTGCTTCTTCTGGGCCATGTATGGACCTTGTCAATCTCTGAGCCTGAAATGGTGATGGAACTCTAGACTACTCATCTCTCTTTGGGGAGCACTATTTGCAGTGCTCCCCATGGGTGATTTCTATTCATCAGTTTTTGCAATACAAAGGCTTCCGTTGTTAATTCAATGGCAGAAGCTGCAGTTGGTCATTAAAATACAGGATGATGGTTTTAGCATGGGTTTAATATTAAAGGGCCCACAGTTATTTGAATTGCTTATGCCGTTGGAGTTATTATGTTCTGAACAAAGTCATTTTTGACCCTGTTGTCCTGAGTTTGGAACATTTACAAGAGTAATGCGCAATTTTTTATGTATTAATCTATTAGCAATGTGCCTTTGAAGTCTGTGTGGCTGTTCAGTTTATGTTTATATATGTCACATTGCAATTGTTGACTCGTCAGGAAATGTTTTCTGAATTTTCCACAAATTCTTTGCCTCTGAAATTCACTTGTAAGATAGTATAGTTTTTCTCATGCTCAGTTTGCTTATTGTTTTATTTTGCAGGTAATGATATATCGTGTTTTATATCATGTGTTGTGCTGCAGAGAGATACTATCATTGAGGTTTTCTATGAGAGGCACTTGGGGCAGCTGATTCATGTCATAACGTCTTCATGCCTGGGAGGAGGCAGTAGTCTTGTTAAACGTACAGTGGGAAATTCTATTGTGAAGGACACAAAGCCGGAGATTCTACTGAACATCTGTGAATTGCTGTGCTTTTGTGTTGTGCATCATCCATACAGAATAAAGAATGTATGCGTCTTCACCTCACACTTGCCATTTACTCAAAGCTACTACTAGTCTCATTATGATGTCTTGTACTTCTCTTGTGTGCTGCAGGTGCAACTTCCTTCTTAACAATTTGTTGGACAAAGTTTTGTTTTTGACTCATCGAAGAGAAAAATACCTAGTAGTTGCTGCTGTGAGATTTGTCCGCACTCTTATTTCTCGTAATGTGAGTGTTATTTATTTTATGTTTTTCCCCTTATAAATATGTGCAGTGTGGGAATACAGGTTTCTATCATCAAACATCTGCTTTGGTTTTGCGAACGCATTCCTCTGCCATAGCTAAGCAACCTGCATGGTTTTCTTTTGCTTTTTTTTTTTTTTTTTGGTTTTTTTTTTTTTTTGGTGGTCATAGAATGAGGGAAGCAACCTGCATTGTGAAGTGCTTCTTTTGTGCCTGGCCTCATTGGTGGTTTTTATTTTTATTTTTTAATTTTGGGGTTTTGCTTAGTTGGTGAGTCCTTTGCAAGGTCAATGATATTGCCTGGTCTGGTGTAGATTGTCATTTTGCCTGCTACCTTATCTACATGGTGGGCAAGTAGCTGGGCCTTGCTGTTTGAGTATTTCCCTCTAAAATTCGGCAACCTTGGGTCTTCATAGATGATGAAAGTCCAGAATGCCTGTTTTCTTCTCTCTCCTTTGTCTTCTTCCAGTTGTTTTTTGTACAATATGATCGTTTTTTTGTGATCAGTTTAAGGGAGTTACGTGTGCCTTCTCAGGCCCTCAGCTTTATCAAAATGATATTTTTAACCATTCGCTTTTTGCATGAAACACCCCATTCCTTGATTGTTGCATATATATGTATAATGCTCATACCCTATCTTCCAGCAAAAATGGTGACAAAATAAAAGTTGTTTCCTAAAATGGCCCAACACTGTACATTATCTCACCTACCTTTTTCTTTTTATCGTTCAATTTTCATGTCTATGGACATTTTAATTGAGCAAAATAATAATTAACAAAAAAAGAAATATATTTTAGCAACAATGTGAACCCTTGTGATTGACATGATCATTTTATTTTAATAAGACATCAATGAAAAAATTAGCTTAATGCTAAAAAAAAAAAAAAAAAACCACAATAGCTAGTATTGATGATCATTTTATTTTTGTACAATATGATCTTTTTCCTGTGATCAGTCTAAGGTAGTCACATGTGCCCCCTCAGCTTCCCCATTCCCTTTTTGCATGAAATCCCCTATTCCTTGATTGTGCATGTAAATGTACAATGCTCATCCCCTATCTTCCCGCAAAACTGGTGACAAAATAAAAGTGTATTTCCTAAAGTGCCCCAACACTATACAGTGGGTGGCCTACCTTTTTCCTTTTTATAGTTCTAGACTAAATTTGGTCTACTACTCATAAAAAAACCTAAATTTATTCTAATTTACACCTCTATGGACATTTTAATTGACCTAAATAATAATTAACCAAAAAAAATATATATATATTTCATCAACAATGTGAACCCTTGTGATTGACATGATCATTTTATTTTAATAAGGTATCAGTGAAAAGATTAGCTTAATGCAACACACACACACACACACACACACACACACACACACACGCACGCAAAATAGCTAGTATTAATAATGAATTCAGGCGACTGATGCTGATGAAATAATGAAAAGAAAAAACCGCCTCCATTGCATCATTGACCATCCAGGATTAAAGATCAGGTAGGTTTTCTAACAAAGTTAATTAGAATATTGGAGAAACTACGATCAATCTGAAGTTACTCCTGATCTGTGTGGGCATTCTAGCTAGTGGTTGCTGATGGGACTCCCGGCACTTCTGGTTGGTAGTGGCTGATGGAACCATTTGGGAAGCTCCAATGTCTAGATACTTGTATGTTGTCTGTGCGGGGCATTCGTGCTCCCCCTTGGTTGTTTGTGTGTTTCTTGTGGTTCCACTTCTACTTCCACGTACTGGCTAGCGTGTGCACAGAGTGCATGTTCTACAGAATTTATGAAATGTGACGATTAGATTTTGATCCAATGGCTGCTATTGATTGTTGTTAACTGACTTCGGACCGATATCAGTTCATGCAAATAGACACTCTCTTCGCTGCTCTTTCACTTCTTGGGCAATTTTGTTTTAATTGAAGTAATGGAAAAATTGTGTTTTGGAGTGCTGCTGCTCTCTCTTTTTCTGTTTGGTTTTTTTTTTTTGGTTGGTCTATTTCCCCCGGGGGGGGGGTGTTTGTTTGGTGGTCAGCCGAAGCTTTTGTGGCTTATTAGCATGGATGATTATGGCTGACTGTGATGTGCGTTGCATGCTTCTGTACACCACAGTTGTCTGCTCTAATCATGACTGGATTCAGATTTTAAATATTATTCACTATTCAAAATGAGCAGAGCTGCTGTGATCAGTGTTTTGTGGCCATCATATGTGGCTATATTTCTGTCATATGTGGTTGTGTGCCGTGAACTTGGTCTGTGCGATGTTGTAGGCTTTTTATTATTGTAACTGGCACTTTCCATGCCCCTCTGGATATGTTTAAGTGCATCTCCTGTTTGACATTTGTTCTTTTTGGCAGGATGAAAATCTTAATAGTTACATCATCAAGCGCAACCTTCTCAAGCATATTATTGATGTGTTTGTGGCAAATGGTGATCGGTATAACTTGCTCAATTCTGCTGTTCTTGAACTCTTTGAGTACATGCATAAGGTGCTGAAGTCTTTCTGTAACTCCTTTGCATAGCCTGTTTCCTTGCTGGTGAGCGTGGAGACATTTGAATTTTAGCCTTAAGTCATGAAGTTTCATGCAGGAAAACCTGAAGCCCTTACTCAAATATATAGTTGAGACTTTCTGGAGTCAGTTGGCCAAATTCGAGAACTTGACTTCTATGCAGTCTTTGAAAGTCGGATATGAGCAGGTGATCCTCGCAAATTCTTGTCATGTTATTCTGAATTAGGTTTTCAGCAGAATTAGTATCTAATCTGAGCGTCTGCAGTCTCTGGAGAGCACTGGGGCAAAATCTGTTATTAACGTGAACCCCAGAAAACGAGCGGAAGAGTGTGGTTTGGACAAAGATGAGGAAGACTACTTTAATGAGGAGAGGTATTTGTTACGTTCGCGTCCTGTGATGGCAGAATTGATATTCAGAATCTATGTCTAAATCTTTCTGGTTTTTCATGATTAGCGATGAGGAAGATACAGCATCAGCTTCCGTGTCAGAAAGCCGAAGACGGCGAGCCCATTCTGTTTCCTCCAATGGTTCCGCTTCACACTGGCAGACACTCAGGTAGAATTGCTTTGCCAACAATATTCAACTGTGTAGTTGCTGTGTCACCTGTTGTTATCATTTGTCTACTTGTCAATGATTCCATGCTGATTTGCAGTTCGAGGCCCGGCGGTCTACTGGATTATGATGATGATGAGGATGATGAAGACTACAAACCACCTCTTAGTCCTAGAAGAAAGACGGATGCCTCAGATGGGGATGAAGGTACTTTAGAATCTCTTGGTGTCAGAAGAAAAATGGCTTCAAGGGAGCAGCCTGGGCTTGCCAAAAGGCAACGGCTTGATAGAATTCCTAAGTCAAAGGATAGCGTGTTTGCTTCTTTGTGTTCAACCCTTAGCCAGGCAGTTCTACCAACCAAGAAAGCTGCAAGTATCACACATAGTGCCTCCAATCTGTCAAATACAACAGAGTGCAGACACAGAGAATCATCAAGAGAAAGAAGCTGAAGTTGTTAAAAGGCAATGTCATGACACCCGCAGAACGGGTGAGGAAAATGGTACTGAAGAGAAGGTTGCATCTCGAAACTGTTCAGAAGCGTCAACAAAAACACGGGAAAATGGGCAGTTAGAAAGGGAAGACCATCCCCACTTACATTCACAATCCTCAGTAGAGATGGTGGTGAATGGATCTTGAGTCAAAAATCCACCAGGGATATGCTATATAGGAGACCCTTTTTTCCCTGCCTGGCAGTTGCTTTATGTATCATGCGCTAGACATCCAATTGTTGTAATGGTTTTCGAAAGAGAATACCACGTCACGAAACAAGCCAATCCATTGGGGGGGAGGGGGTATGTATTGTGGTTCATACAAGAATACGCACAAAACCCAGGCTCCCCGCCCTCCAGGGGGGGGGGGTGTTGCACAGAGTGATAGGAGATAGCCAGAAGATGGATGTGATACTCTCAAAGGCGTGTAGATCTGATCTGAGCAGGTGTTGCCTCTGTAAAACCTTGCCTTTTGATTTTTGTCAGCGTTGAAGGTGGGGGGAAATCTGTAAAACCTCATATTCTGGTCGTAATCTTTGTTTGTATCTGGAACTGATCCCTGTGCTCACATTTATCTTGTAATACATGAGTTGGGGTGCCGATGGTTTGCCCATTTGCATAGTTCCTGTCTCTCAAATGTCACAAAATTTGTGTCATCTTGGTTGTAACATATTCTATATAAGGTTCTGTAGAAGACAGACTTTCAGATAATATCCCCCCCCCCCCTTCTTGTCGGCTGTGTGTTTGTACCTTGCCTTTTGTATCCCTTTTGCTTATTTGTAGCCTTTTGAAGGTTCAATATTTGAAGAGAGGGTGAAATATGAAGTAGGTGGGGTTATAAATCTAGCCATCACGGCAATTCTTCTGTGTTCTCCATTAATTGTTCTACTTGCTTTCAACGTCCATATGTTCAGACATCGACAGTATGGTATTAGGGATCACATATACAGGTGGTCTAGTATGTCTGCTGAGAAGCAATAATGTGCAGTCGAGTAGTAGTCAGACAAACTTCAAGTTAATAACAAATATTGATTTTCAAATTCTGAATTAAATTGCAATGGCGGTCTCTATTTGATTGATAGATTCAAGTTTATTTCTACAGCAAAAGTTGATTTCCAATCACATTCAAATTCAAGCTAGGTTAGCAGTGTTCGTCTTCTCTTTGATCGATGAATCTGACCTGCTTCTGACAGTCGTGGATTGAGGATCTTGATCCTGCATGCTGAGTTATCCTACACGTCCATGGTTATCCTTATATGTACGTGAAATTACATACAAGGTTGAACTTTTACTACTATATTTATTTTCCTACTCCTTTAGACTACAAATATCGTACTGAAGTTTGCAGGTTGGTCAACCTCGCTTCCAATACATAGCTTCACCACTTTGCCTACGGCTATGCGTCCGATGGCTCTTGCTCGCCAGGCAGCTATTTGGTTGCACTCATTTGGTGGTTTACATGAAAAGTGAAAACATAAGAGGGGCTAAATAATAAAAAAGCCTCATGTACTTAGATTCAAGGGGGGTCATGTGGTAAGATACATTAGCTAGGATCATTTCGACTACAAGTCATTACTGCTTACAAATTCTATCAAGAAGGGAAGAGGTGAATTGATCGCAACACAAACCTCAACATTCGGCGAGGAAATCTCAACACAAATTCTTGTGAGATGAACTCCTCAGAGGTAATAGGATCCTATAATTAAAGTCAGCATTGGTGACTCATTTTAATTTATGGAATTTCCATGCACAGATTACAGATGTCCAAACCGTGTCTCGTGGGGCTTATTTTATTGTTGTTGAAGGTGGCTCCATCTTTCTTTCTGTTTGTTTTTGGGTTTTTCTTTTTCATTTGTTTTAGGGTTGGGGGGGGGGGGGGTGGTTGTAAATGTGACAACAGCAATGTCCAAAATGGGATAAAATTGCATGACGTGAAAACTTCAACCAGAAAATTTGGAAGAAATTCGCCAGGCCATCGGCTAGCACGCACGTTTGCTATTGCTTTTGCGTAACATGTCTAGAGGAAAGCATGGCATTTCTAACTTTTGGAGGGAAGCAAAAGCAATACTCAATAGTACATTTGCTAGATTTTCTGTTACTTTTCTTTGGTGGATAAGGTAACTCAGTTACACAGTTAAGGATCCATCTCTCATGGCTACATTCCCACATCGGCTAGATGTGTGAATGTAGAAATTGAAGTACCGAATATTTTGGAGTAGGAACTTGCTATGCAAATACAAAATGCTGTGCTGCCAATCAAAATGGCAACCAAATGGGAAGGAGCTGGATTCACTATATGTCGAGTGAGGCTGATTCGCTTTAGTTTTACATCTGATAACATGGAAGTGAATTAGGTGCTGGAGTTGATTCATCGGTAGTACAGATGCTATTACAGGTCCTATTGATGCCGAGCAGCGGCACAGCCCTCTTATAGGTATTGGTATACAGTTCCATGCTCGATTTTGTTCAGTTGTTACATTTCTTTATGTGCCCCATTTTCTGCATGCTCTGAAGCAGGTTGACTTGATTAGTTTAGTCATCTTGTATATTTATATACTATGATTTTTTTCATTGTTTGTAGGTACCACGCCCAGAATTACCACAGCAAGGGAGGGCCCTTTTTGGGTTGTTTTTTTTTTTTTTGGGGGGGGGGGGGATGTCAGTTTCATGAGTTCATGTAAACAAGCAGCTAAATGAGACAGATGTTTCCCTTCCAAGCCAAATGAAGCATAGGGCATGTACAGCACCCGCTTTCTTCAACTGATAACAATTAAGCGATAGTATGACACTTCTCTCCAAGTGACATGTTTTGTATCAGAACAAGGCATGAAGTGTGACCAGTTATCTCCTTGATACTGTTGGGTTTGAACAAAAGGAATTAAAACAGAGAGTATAAGTTGTGGGAGAATGAACTGAGGCTACGCATTTCATCAAAAAGCATTACACTTTAAATAGCTGGAAATGAAAAACTAAACCTAAGATCATGGGCTAAAAATTAGCCATTGCTCAAGCATGATCAAAAACAACAATCTAAAAATAGAAAATGAAATGCCTAAAAACAAGGAGCATAATTAACAACTTCCTAGAAACTAGGAGCACATCTTTGGAGGATCTAAATAATATGCAATCCTAAAGCAAATATCTAACACTCCTCCTTGCTTTAGGATTTGCAAACTCCAATTTTCAGCCTTAGATACTCGAACTTGGCAGCTGGAAGTGGTTTTGTAAACAAATCAGCTAACTGATCTTCAGACTTGCAATAGAGCAGAGTTACTTCTCCTTTCTTCCGCACTTCCCTCACAAAGAAAAGCTTGATGTCGAAGTGCTTAGTTTTTCCATGAAAAACAGGATTTTTTGAGATTGAGATTGCTGCTTGATTGTCCACAAACACATCAGTAGGTTCAACTTGTTTTATTTGCAGATCACTTAGTATTTTTCTCAACCATAAAGCTTGATTTACACTTGCTGCAGCAGCCACAAACTCTGCTTCCGCAGTAGATTGTGTCACGAAATCTTGCTTCTTGGAACACCATGTGAATACTCCTGAACCAAGGCTGAAACAATAGCCTGATGTACTTCTCATGTCATCCACATCTCCACCCCAATCACTGTCTGAGAACCCACATAGCTTGAAACTTTGACAGCTTTTAAACTTGACTCCGAAATCAACAGTACCTTTAATGTACCTTAAAATTCTTCTTGCTGCCTTTAAATGAATCTCAGTAGCACAATGCATGAATCGAGATAACACACTTACAGGAAACTGAATGTCAGGCCTTGTTGCTGTCAAATACATCAAACAACCAATAAGACTTCTGAAGTGTGCTTCATCTACTTGATGTGTATCATCTTCCTTGCACAATTTTTCTTTTGGGTTCATCGGTGTGCTCATTGCTTTGCAGTCATCCATCTGAAACTTCTTAAGAATTTCCTTTGCATACTTCTTTTGACGTATGAAGATTTCATGCGGATTTTGCTGTACCTCCATGCCAAGAAAATATGTCATAAGTCCAAGATCAGTCATCTCAAACTCCTGCATCATTTCTTTTTTGAACTTGTCAACCAAATTTCTGTTGTTTCCTGTCACTAACAAGTCATCGACATAAAGAGAAACAATAAGAATATCATTTCCCTTATGTTTCACATAAAGAGTAGTCTCCGATAAGCTTCTTTCAAAGCCCAAACTCAATAAGTGATCATTGATTCTGCTGTACCAGGCTCGAGGTGCCTGTTTAAGGCCATAAAGAGCCTTCTTTAGCTGGTAGACTTTATCCTCTTCCCCTCTCACTACAAACCCTTCTGGCTACTCTACGTATATCTCCTCCTCCAAGACACCATTTAAGAATGCTGACTTGACATCTAACTGGAAAAGTGTCCAACCTCTTTGTGCTGCTATAGCTAGCAACAATCTGATCGTCTCTAACCTTGCAACAGGAGCAAAAGTATCAGAATAATCAACACCAAAAATCTGAGCATAACCCTTAACAACAAGTCTAGCCTTGTATTTGTTGACAGAACCATCAGCATTGAGCTTTGTTCTGAAAACCCATTTAACTCTAATAACCTTTCTGTCTTGTGGCTTATCAACAAGTGCCCATGTTTCATTTTTGTTGATCATTGACATCTCCTCCTCCATTGCATTTCTCCATTTTTGGTCTTGAAGGGCTTCTTCGGCTCCAGCAGGTTCATAAATTGCGACATTACATCTTTGATAGATTTCTGAGAGCAACCTTATTCCTCTGACAGGAGGATCATCTTCTCTCTCATTCAGCCATTCCTCTTGCTGCTCATTGTGATCTTCAAAGGGAATGTTCACTTCTTGTAGGAACCCATCAGTTTTTTTAGGATTGCTCCAATCCCATTGTTCATTCTCACAAAAATGAACATCTCATAATTGTCATGTTCCTTGTTTGAGGATGATAAACTTTGTAAGCTTTTGAGACTGTGCTATAGCTTAGAAAGATCCCTGGAACTGCCTTCTTGTCAAGTTTGTCACGCTTGGCCTGTGGAACATGAACAAAACACAAGCAGCCAAACACTTTTAGAAAGCTCAGTGAAGGCTTATAACCATACCATGCCTCAAATGGGGTTTTGTCTTCCAAAGCCTTAGTTGGAAGTCGATTTTGCAGGAAAACTGCAGTGTTTGCTGCTTCAGCCCATAATGTTTTCGGTAATTCCTTCTCATGTAGCATGCACCTGGCCATTTCCGTCACCGACCTATTTCTCCTCTCACTTACTCCATTCTGTTGTGGAGTATAGGGAGCTGTAAGTTGATGTTCAATGCCTGCTTCGTCACAAAATAAATTAAATTCTGCCGACGTGTATTCCTTTCCATTATCAGACCTTAAAATCTGAATTTTGTACCCACTCTGATTCTCCACCATATTCTTGAATTTATAGAACACTCCAGCGACTTCAGACTTAAATTTCAAGAAATAAATCCAGCACATTCTGGTAAGATCATCAATAAAGAGAATATAATAGAGGCTACCTTGCAGGGATGAAGTTTTTTGAGGTCCTGCAACATCAGTATGTATAAGCTGAAGCTTTTGCAAAGCTCTCCATGTTGATTTAGGAAAAGACCTCCTATGTTGTTTACCAAATTGACAAGCACTGCAACTTGGTAAATAATCAACAAAACCTGGTAGCCCTTTCGTCATATCCTTCTCTGTCATTTTTAGCATTCTTTGAATATGGCAATGGCCCAGCCTTTTGTGCCAAATTTCAGTAACATCAGCCTTTGCAGGATATGCTATGTGTTCTCCCTCCGTTGGATCGAATGAAAAACTTCTTCCCAGCATTTTTACTCGCAAAATCTCATTCCCAGGGACATCATAAATATGGCAATATGGGTTATCAAAGAACATCTTAAATCCTTTTTCAAGCAACTGGCCAGCACTCAGCAAATTCTGATCTATTTCGGGTACATAAAGAACATCTGAAATTGTTTTTGTACCTGAATTAGTTGTGATTGCCACTGTCCCTTTTCCTTTCGCAAGGATGTATCTCCCGTCTCCAATTGTAATCTTTGTAGTAACCTGAGATTTTAACTCCCTGAAGAGAGTTTTATCATAGGTCATGTGATTTGTGCAACCACCGTCAATTAACCAACTTTCTGCTATGTTAGTCTTACATGAAAAACGTTCTGCCACAAAAATGTGATCTTCGTCATCTTCGTGAGCGACCTGAGCATCAACTTGAATGCTTGTTTTATGCTTCTGAAGTTTGTTGTTGCAAATGACAGCTTCATGTCCCATTTGATTGCATTTGCTGCATTTTGCATCTGGCCTCTTCCAGCATTTGAATGGAGGATGGCCTAATTTCCCACAATGTCGACAAGATGGATAGTTTCGCTTTGAGCTTCTGCCCTTACTGTGGAGTGAGTTGTTTCCAGTGCTCTCACTGTTGGATGTTGCACTTTTCTTGTTGTTTTTCTTCCTGAATTGAGCTGATGTTTGATACTTCGCAGGCAAAGCACCCTCAACTGTACGCTCTTGTCTCATGAGCCTTCGTTGTTCTTGTGACTGTAAGGCATTTAGAAGTTCTGCTTCATAAAAGTCAGGGACTGTTACAAGAATTTTTTGCACAATTCTTGAATCACCAAACTCAGTTCCAAGTAACCTAACCTTGTTCACAATGCCAAGTAGTCTGTCTGAGTACTCTTTGATTGTCTCAGACTTCTCCATCTTTAGCAACTCGAACTCTCTGATGAGGTTCAGCACCTGCATTCCTCGTATCCTTTCATCTCCAGCATACTCTTCTTTAAGGTAGTCCCAGATAGCCTTTGCTGTAGTCAAAGACATAATTCTTGTGAAAATTGTAGTTGAAACTTCTGCAAATAGACACGCTTTGGCCTTTGCTTTTCTGGTTCTTCGATCTTTGTTGTTTTTGATTTGTTCCATGGTTGGATTATCAGGCAAGGCAGGAACTTCATAGTCCTCTTGCACAGCATCCCACAAATCCAAAGCCTCCAAATAGGTCTGCATTCTAACAGCCCATAAATGATAATTTTCTCCATCAAATGTAGGAGGAGCAATTTGAGAGAAGCTAGACTCTGTTTCCATTTTTTTTTTTTTTTTCCACAGATCCCTTAAGAATAGGGCTCTGATTCCAATTTGTTGGGTTTGAACAAAAGGAATTAAAACAGAGAGTATAAGTTGTGGGACAATGAACTGCGGCTACGCATTTCATCAAAAAGCATTACACTTTAAATAGCTGGAAATGAAAAACTAAACCTAAGATCATGGGCTAAAAATTAGCCATTACTCAAGCATGATCAAAAACAACAATGTAAAAATAGAAAATGAAATGCCTAAAAACAAGGAGCATAATTAACAACTTCCTAAAAACTAGGAGCACATCTTTGGAGGATCTAAACAATATGCAATCCTAAAGCAAATATCTAACAGATACCACTTACGACTTAGGATGTGGCTGCTTATATGCTCATGCGTTAAGATCTGCTTTCCAGATACTATTTTAGATTAACTTTCAGATATCCTGAGCTTCTGATAGACCATGGAGTATCATTATCCTCTTTATTTTCCCTGGGTATTTGTCACGCCTGTGGAGCTAGTTCAGCTAATGATACCTTTCTATGGTCATTCTTGTTGCAGGGGGGACCAACAGAAAGTCCGTAGAAGCCTTGGTATTGTAACTCGCTAGCTTGTTTCTTTCTTTCTCGTTATAGCAGTACTCGGCTTATGGATGTTTCTCTCATGGCTGTTGACACTGTTTCCAGGTAAAATGCGGAGGAAAAGAATCAATGCAGTGTGGTAAGATCTGATCTCTGAAATACTTCCTAATTGTGTGCTTTCATGTGCTTTGCCGACTACCTCTAAAGTCTGAACTAGACTTGATGTCAATCCAGGATAGGGAACCCAGCCTTGACTGGCAGTATGACTGACCTGTTGTAAACCTAATCACAACAGAACCTGCCTTGATGAATATTATTTTGCATGTTTCGGGGAGATTCAGGTATAGACAATCTTGCCCTTGCAAGCACCAATGTAAGTAGAGTGACCAATTTCAGGAGAAAATTACTTGCATGGAGGGAAGCACGCCTATCCATGCTGGATTTTTTCTTAACATTCATCAACCCATCATGGCCCCATTTGAAACTAGACCAATTTGTACACCTACATGCCTCCCTAACTAATCTTTGGAAGTATTCTATCGTGCTCCCCATACTAGAGTGCTTCAATGGTCACTAACACAATTTCCAATTAGTCAAAGAAAGACGTAGCATAGCTACTCGTTTACTCCTTTAAGGAAGGTTTGTTCCTTGAATCTCTTCTATTTCTCGTATGCGAAGCCTAAGTTGTCCATGTGGTGACATAAGTTAACAAGCATCAACAACCTCGACCCCCTGATTGATGTTTTGCTTCTTGTTTTGTCTGCACCTTCAAAATCCCAAAAAATGTATGAGAAATTATAGCATACTTTCACAAAAAAAGGATTACAGAGCTGACCAACAACTTAATCTTGCAGGGTTAGCTGCAGGGACGTATTCAGGTGTGACCTATGGGCTGAGGGAGGCTAGTGGTTCTCATGATTGGGTAATCATCATTCTCACATTTCTCTGTTGTATCTGACATTGATCTAAACCTGCACTGACTAGACTGAAGGTGGCTAATCAGACAAACTGAAGATAAAAGGGGGAGGGGGTTATATGAACCCCAGCTGGAAATGATCCAACCCAATCCAAACATATGTTTAGCCCATTGATATTGATCTTATATTAACCCGAAACTCGAACTGAAACTAACGGTTCTTTGAGACTAACCAAACCCGGACTAGAAAATCAACATACCTGAGTGAGCAAATTTAATTTTGTTGTTTTGTTTTTGGTGCAGAAGAGCAGTGCAGTAGCTGGAGCAGTGACAGGCATGACCCTTGCCCTTACATCTGATGCTACAACCCACAAGCAAACAGTGCAGTCTGTCCTGAGTGGAGCAGCCGTTGCTGCTAATCTGCTTTCTGGGATTCCATTGGAGTGATGAATGGCTGTGCTTTTCAGTTTGGCCTATTGGGGTCTCACCTTGGCGGGATGGGGTAACATGAACGCATCTTTAGCTTCAATTGTAGAGAATTGTTTCTGTTCAAGTTGAAGTTTTAAAAGTGTTGGCTGATAGTGATTACTTCTTTGAAGCAATAGATGGCAACCTGGTGAGAGGCACTGTTGTAAACGTGACCGTTTGTCATCTGATACAAGTTGGTTCAAGCAGTTTGGTATTTTTTTTGTTTAAGTAATGCCTCAGATTTGGGATTGTAGAAGAAACAAATACGTAATGGGAGATCTCTATCTATTATGAGTCAACAATAGCTCAACTCTATTCTTGTGGAGGATCAAAGACCAAACATTAAAAAAGACCTCTAAATATGCTTACGATACATTTTACACTAACATGCATCTCGATCTTTTATGCCAATTAGAAAAACTTTTGCATACATCATTATTCTAAAAACAAATGCCAATCAATCTATATGTAACACCGGAACAAACACTAGATATGGAATACATGCAATTATAAAACACTAAAACCTTTTAGATCTCATACCACCCAATTTTTTTTTAAAAAAAAAAACAAAATGACCAATACGAAAACTTTAACAAATTGATCTATGATCTACTATTACCTAAAATCGAGCTATTTCCGGCCTGTAAGACATAGAGTTCTTCCAATTGGCCACTTCACACCATGGACCCAAAGGAATCCGGCTGAGTAAATATGAAATGGAACCTTCCAGAGCAAATATCTTCCCTCTGCATATTATCTGAGCAAATTTGTAGAAGCCAGTAGAATATGTGAGGTGTGTTTAGACAACTGAAGACAGGGGCACTTTCGTCCAAAAAAAAAGTTCCCAAAAATCAGAAAGCAAAAACTTTGTATTATAAAGTGGAAATAGAAACAATGTATCATTTTATTTTGTCTGCCCTGGAGTTCTCTGGTGTACTTATTCAAGTTATAGTCCATATTGCCCCTCTAATTCAGAAAGCTGAGAATAAGCACTTGAATTTGGAGACACCATGACTATGTTCAAGTTCTGCCCAGAATGGTGAGTGTCTGCTTTCTCTCTCCTCTTCCTCTCCAGCTCCTGAGAAAACCAAAAGAAAATGGTGATTTTGTCATGCTTTTTTTAATTTATTATGTGGACTTGAATCACAAAATTATCCTAATTAAGGCGTATGAAAAATATTTTTTCCAAAAAATAATTTATAGTATAGATTTTTTTGTTTTGAGGCTTAGAGGGTCTCAAGTGATTAACATGCAAAATTGCTGAATTTTTTTTTTTAGAGTCAGCAAAATTGCTGTAATTTCTTGCAAGGGATTGCTGTAATTTTGGGGAAAAGGTAAATAATTATCATTAATAATCCCAAAAGAAGACAGAGGTACAAGCTTGTAGATCAAAGAACATAAAAGTCCCTACCTCATACGCACGACACATATTAGATGCTATGTACGAACACACACCTTCTCCACTTACTGGTATGCGAAGAACCAAAGCGTTTAGAGGCATACCACTTAAGCTCATGAGCAAAAGTCCAAGCCCTTAGGGGTTGACCTGAGCAATCCAGAATTTGATTCCAAACTTATGTTGAGAACGGACACTGGAAGAGTAGGTGGTTACATGACTCGACACCGTCCACAAGGCAAGAGACACAAGTATTCTGTGCAGGAATACCTCGCTTCCTCAGCAGATCTCCTGTAGCCTGACGTCCCCAGCAGCAAGCCAAAGCATGACTTTATATCGGTTCCAAGCCCAGGATTTCCATACTGCTAGCCACCAAAACATCTTGGGCTCAGTAACACAAAAGAGAGAGTATCCCATACTAGGCCTATTACTAGCAATGCACCAACCACTTATGAACATCCAACTCCGCATCAAACTAATGAAGCAACTCATCTCTAATTTTGCTACGTGAGAGTTTGATAAATTGGGTACATGAAATTTTATCCTTTTTCAGGCTTTTGAGTTCTTCTTTTTCGGGGGTTTTTTTTTTTTTTTTTTTTTGGAGGGGTAGATTTGACAATAAGGCTTGTAAGTGGCGCAAAAGTGCTCATGGGAAAAAAGTCATATCTCTAGTGGCAAAGTTCCCCCCCCCCCTTTTTGATAATTAGTAATCTGTTTTCAAAGTTATATTTATAGTGTCAGTTGATTAAGTAATCAGTAAAGTTTTATAGAGTTGTTACTATTAACTGTGAATTTGGATTCATTTATATCAATTATTAGACCTCTTTTCTGTACTAAAAAGACACCATACTTCTATAAAATGTCGAATTCTTATTTGTATTATGGCCTGTTTGGCAAACAGCTGTTTTGAATTAGCTGTTTGTATTAGCTGTTTGAATTAGCTGTTTGTATTAACTGTTTATAGAAAAACTGTTTGGTGAAATGAACTATTTCTAACAAAGTTGTGAGATAAAAATCTAGTTCTCTAAAAAGCTAATCAAATTAGTTTTTTCAAATTAGCTTTTTGGACCTAAAAATCTATTCTACCAAAAAGCTCTTTTTTATCAAAAAACTCTTCAAAAAACTATTTACCAAGCACCCCCAATATCTATTCTGCCCCCTCATTGTCGTTGATGTAACTAATTTTTAAATTGTTAATTTGTTATGTATGCAACAGCAACAACATTTTGTATCCGAAGGAAGATAAAAAGCGCCAGGTTCTCCTCTATGCCTGCCGTAACTGCGATCATTGGGTACTCTCTGTCTCTCTCTCTCTCAGTCCATACTATACTACGATCATTAGAAGGGCAAGCTTTGAAATTGCTAATTGAATGTAGTACTCCTAATCAAGTCCTAAACCTCAATTAACAAAGTAATTAATATTAATTGAAAAAAATAACATGCAGGAGCTGGCAGACAAGTATTGTGTATACAGGCATGAAATAGACGCACCTCCATACGAACTCTCCCTAACACAGCACGAGGCATTGGCTGATCCAACTCTTCCTCGCACCAAATCTGTTCGTTGTCCCAAATGCAACCATAACGAGGCTATTTACTATAAGGTCTCTCCTTTTAACTACTCTCTCTTTTTACCGATGCAGATTGATTTCAGTGGTTTAGTACTTATTTTTCGTGAGTAAATTTTTGGGTTTAAATTTATAAATAAAGAAATCTTATTTTGCGAGAACTCCATTTCCTTATAGGCTGATAATGGGGCATTTGATAAATAGCTTTTTGAAGAGTTTTTTGAGCCAAAAAGAGCCTTTTTTTTAAACCAAAATTAGCTGTTTAGACAAGTAACAAAGCTAATTTGGATGTTTGATGAAAAAGCGTTTTAGAAGAGCTTTTTGGGTTCAAAAAGCCAATGAAAAGACTAAGTCTATGAACTCTTTGAAAGAGCTTTTTGAAGAATTAACTTTCTCTCACAACTTTGTCAGAAATTGTTAATTTTACTAAACAGTTGTTCAACAAACAGCTAATACAAACAGTTAACTCAAATAGCTAATAGTTAACAGTTAATATAAACAGTTAACAGCTAACAGTTATTTACGAAACTGGGATAACTTGATTTTGGTAAATAGAGTCACCCCCCCCCCCCCAAAAAAAAAACTCTCCCTTTGATAATCTTGTCTATTTCTGTTCATGTTTTGACTGTTTCTAACAACTTATTTTACTGACTCTTTACCATTATCGAGGTCTTTTAAATCTATCTTTTTTGGATGACTTTAGCTGGTTTCTCTCTATAAGAGCAAAAGTCCCTAATTGACTATGGTTTTTGTTTATAATCAAAATGGCATTCTTTGTATTTTAAATTTATGTTCTTTCTAATTATTTTATGACAAAAAGTGGCTTGTATTTCAAGTTCTAACATGTATTTTGGTGGTTGAAATTTCAGGCAACTATTAGAGGAGAAGATGGTCTTGTATTATGCTACATTTGCTGCAATCAAAATTGTGGTCATAGTTGGAAGGATTGATTCACCAAAATCCTTCTACATTTTGTATATTAACTTTGTATGTTATTTATTTCTCAATTAAAACCCATGCAAGAATATCACCTTTGTGGTGGTGGAGAAATTAACCCAATGTTTTTAGTTTCATCAAGTAAGTTTTTGCAATTTTTATTTGTCATTTTTCATATTTTATGCAAATCTACGTCACATTGTCGTCAAAGATAAAAAAGGGGAGAACTATATAACATGTCTTTAAAATAAGGGTCGAAGAAGGAAAATGGTGAAGATGTGACTTTATTGAGGTAAGGTGATCTTGAAGACACTAATACACTTGGATCCTGAAATAATACCATGGACCCAAACAACGATTATACGATAGATTCGATAAGTTTCGGGATATTTATGCAGAAATATGGAGTTTCGAATTTTTTTTTTTAAAGGACAAGGGTTGCTTTTGTGAGGACTGATTAGGACTATACCCTTGGATCCTTCTAGTAAAGCGCACCGAAAACAAAAAAAATCCAATATGACTAAGTTAAAGCACTTGGATCCTAGGACTAGTAATGTGAATATTCCGATAGAAATAATAAGGTAGAACCAAAAAGTTCAAGCATAGAATCAAATGTGAAAAATATATTTAATATTTCACAATTATTGGAACTTTTAACCTACTCAAATTATTGCATTTTTCTAAACTTAATGAGAGAGGAGACTAATTTCCCTTAGATATTCTTGCATAAAATTTAATGGTTAATTTATTTAATGACTTTCGTGTCATCCTATTCTTTGAATGATTAGCATGCATGACACCGGATAACATGGACGTATTTAGACCTACAAGACTGCAAAACTCCACGCACTCAAAGCTTTTACCCATAATTTTGTTGAGGCTTAGGAAGCAATAGTATGGCCCACTCATTGCTCAAAGCATGCACCGTTGCATGGCCACATACTAATTACTATGGGCACAAATTTAAGCAAAGATTAAGTGAAGACTTATGATTTTTTTTTTTGAAAAAAAAAAAGGAGAGAAAATGATTTTTTTTTGCCCTTGCATCAGGCCACTTTCCTTATCAAAAAATGAATTTACTTTAATATTTATTTATTTTTAACAAAAATATAATGAGTAATCCTTGGGGTTGGATCTATGTGTTGCTTAGGTGTGTCCACGGACACCCTTGCCCCAAGAAAAACTCTAATACTCTATTTTAAAGGGATGGGAGATGATACATATGGATACCCCTAAAAAAGGGCTCAAAAGTCATGGACATCATTGATTTAGCCGGCCCAAGTATTGATATAAAATAGGCAGTTATAGAGTATTGAAATTGATTAAAAAAATAAAACAATTCTCAAGTCCAATGTCTTTCTCTCTCGGCCTCTCACGTAAACGAAGTCAACATACTTTCACTTTCCCAATTCTCTCTCTATCTCACTAGAATTCCATTGTTGCCGTCACCACCCCTTCATCTTTAATTTGGTTCCTCCATCCTTTTCTTCATCTCCATCATTATCAACCTTATGAACGTCAATTCACCATCATAATCATTTTCTCTCCTCTCACCACTTGAGCTAATTCATGGTAGTTAACAGGCTATTCAAGTTTCTTCATCAATTATAAACACTATAACCAAGAGTTTTGTTTATGCTACAATTAGAGCTACACGATTGATTCAAGATTAGCAGGAAGCAGGATATAGGAAGCATGAGTAGTAGTAAATTTAGCCCTGTTGTTTTCCCTTTCTTTATTTTCCTTTTCCCCTTAATTTCAGTATTGATGTAATTATGTTTGGATAAGTCGAATTCAAGTAAAGCTGTTTGGTTCTCGCTTGATAAATGCACAGATCGGAGTTTGAATCTGTTCTTTCTAAATTGATTCGATTCACTTCTAGGCACAACTTTGAATATGAGCTTCAACATCAAATTGGTACTGAAAAAATTACTTTTTTTTTAAAAATATATTTTTCATAACAAACTTTATAGGTATTAACGGTCTTGTGGACACTCCTGACCAAGATTCCTAAATCTCCGCTAATTCGATCTCGGAAGGAAGCAAATACCTTCTCGAAGAAGGAATTGCTTCCATGTAAATGTAATAAGCCTTGTGCTTGGAATTTGGATTAACGCATTCCTTCTTTTTTCTTTCGCCTAGTTAATTCGGATTTAACACAATATATTCTTTTTAACTCATCATTATTATTTATGATCAGTATTCAACCCGATCATACTAATCAATCCTCATCTGAATTAGTTAATACTTAGTCACATTTTTTAATTATAAATTTTGGCATCGATTCAATGCACTCAGCAACATCGATCAACAGTCAGGAGCACTGATCAGTACTCATTAACTTTCTTCAGCATTAATCAATAATAAATTATTACTTATGAAAACCAATGAGCTCTTAGCGTAGTAGTTAAAACTGAGGTTCTGAATATATCAAGTCCTAGGTGCGATTCCTTACTCCCCTATTGTATTGTAATTATATTGTACTGTCATTATAACCAAAGTTATGAATATCGTATTGGTTATCATACTATTTTTTCACTAGAACGAGTCATACTGTATTTATGTACCATTGTATTAAGCTCGCACTGTGTTGAATTTCAAAAAAATTTTAAAATTTAAATATAAAAAATTTGAAATTTTAGCGTATCGGGGAGTATTTGATCAAAAATATCGGTACCGTTCGATATTTGATGGTGCAAAGTGTATTATTCGCTACAATACGGGACAATAATCAGTAGTTTTTCTTAATCAATACGATACGCTTTAGCTGGTGAATAAAAGACAAAACAAGAAAAAAAGGGTAAAATAAAAGGCCAAGGACTTGTCTGTTACTCAAAATTTAAAATACCGTAGCATCGTGGGGTTGCAAAATCTGCCCGGAAACACTTGCCTTCGCATCTGTTCAGCAACAACCGCTAGCTATTGACAGTGTTGTGGCGAATTTCTGTGAGAAATTGTGGCAAGTAATTGAATCTCCCAAAATCTGTGCTTTTTCCCTCTAGATTTCGCTCTAAATTCGAGCTTGCTGCATCATTCAAGATGAGTACCATGAAATTTTGCCGTGAATGGTCAGCTCTCTCTCCACACTTCTCTGATTTTTGCTTAAAATTTTTCAAAATCCGACAAAAATTTCACAAATTGTCAGCTTCTACTCGTTGTACACATTGATACTATCATGCCCACATTTTTCCAGCAAGAAAGTTGATTTTTTTGGGGCTGAAATTCGAGTGATTTCATGGGTTTTGTGTAATTTTGATTTGGGTATGCAATTGAACAGCAACAACATTTTGTACCCAAAGGAGGACAGGGAACACAAGATTCTCCTCTATGCTTGTCGCAACTGCGATCATCAGGTTTGTCTCTCTCCTATTTTTAACTGTTGAGTAGCTCTGCTTATTGGGGTTTAGGGTTTTGGGATTGTCAAATATGGTTATGTTGCATTTTTGGTGCTCCCTTTTACCTGTTTGTGTGTTTGTATTTTGTAATCTCTTAAATAGCAAAGAAGGCATTGAGTTTCATAAGTTCTTCTTCCACTTGTGTGTTTTTCATTGCTTAAGTTTGCTTCTAAGAAGAACCTAAGATTATGTGTCACTGCCAATGGAAAAGTTATGTTCGAGCAAATCGTGGTTCTTAACACCTCATCTAACATAGTGTAATCGAATTTACCACCACTACCTCCAATGTGGGTCACACTTTAGCGAGAGATCCAAACACAGGCGCCCTTATTCTTGAAGATTATACCTATGAGTAGAGACAGATAAATTCATTATATTTGATTTAGTCAAAAGAAAATCTATTGTTATTTGTGGTTGCCATTGTTGTTATTAGTTTGCATCACTGTGATTGCTAGCAGCTAGAGGGGTTCATCTTTTGCTTAATTGCCTGCTGATCCCTACGCCCCTTCCCCCCCGGGGCTGTTTTTTAGTATTGGCAATGTTTGCTATGTGGAAAAGGGATGAGTTCTCTCATGCCATAATTTGGTATTTATGTTGACTAGATAAGAGATGTATGCTGTCTGAAGATTTATGTGCTTCCTTACCAATGTTATTCTGTGCTGGATTGTTCCGTATCTGAAAAACCTCAATGTTGTGCAGGAGGTTGCTGACAACAATTGTGTGTATAGAAATGAGATACATCATGCTGCTGGAGAACGCACTCAGGTCTTACAAGATGTAGCTGCAGATCCAACTCTTCCTCGTACCAAGTCTGTTCGTTGTGCTAATTGCAACCATGGAGAAGCTGTCTTCTTCCAGGTCAGCTTGTTGTATTGTTTGCATTGTTTTCCTATACTTTAAATCAGTTTCACTTGGACTTTTCATTTTGTTACAATTACCACTGTTAAAACACTCTAGAGTCCAACAACTGGGTGTGGAGACTTGATTATAGAGTCCAACAACTGGGTGTGGAGACTTGATTATAGAGCATGAAATCAGTGAGCTCAACATGCTTGCAGCTGAATGATTGAAATGCTGTGCTTGGTTGCTAAGTTGACCAACCTTAACCTGTCATTCATGTTTGGATCACTTGATGACTTCGGAGTTTACGTAGTTTATGTTGTTCACTTCTATATATGAGACCCTACTTTGGTGTTTGATGGGTGCTGTATGCGTCTTCTTTAGATGAAATATGTTGCTAACTGAGAAATGAAGGACAAACACAATTGTCGAACATTTTGGCTAGAAAACAGCAATTAGGAAATTTGCATTCTGGACTTCGAATTCGGCAAGGCCTTACTAGATTGTTGATCCCGACAACTTCTGGTGGTCTCAAAACAGAGCCCTTTACCTTTATTTTTGGCTGTTGTTGGGGGACTAAGTCCTATTCCTGCAGCTGGAGAGACCGCCATTTAAACAGTAGAAATAGACATGGTCACTATGCAAACCCATGGCTCAGCCCTCTAACAGGCTCAACCCAGCACACTGCACTAGTCACTACAGTATAGTGGGAATATGTTATGAGTCTGAAGATAGCCAGGACACAAAAACCCAAGAGAAGAACCTCCTCCCTGCAAAGACTCAGCCAAAATCCCAATAGCGGTGGATCTAAATCGAAGCCGGCCCCCTATCTCCCAGGACCCCTTGCATTCTGGTAGACCCAAAATAGAACTTCTTTTCTTTCATAATAATAACTACAATTTGCTACCTTGCCGTAATTAAAATTTTATGCAAAGTGGAAAGAAACTGGTCGACAAGCTGGTTTTCCAATTTCCACCACCATGAGATGTGCTGTTTTGTGTACTAATTTACTGTTTAAACATAATTTAGGATTTTCTGGATGAGCGTAAGATTGAGGTATTGCACATTAGTTGAGCAGCATGGGTCTGAAGAGTACTCTGTGCTCTTTTTCTTTTGAGCCGTCTGTTATGCATTGGCATATGCTGCAAAATTGATCTTGCTTGTGTGCTAATCCCATTGACTACTCTGAGAAAAGTTGATTTTGAGTTTCATATCATCCTTCTAATGCAAGTTATATGGGACAAATGCAGGCAACCTCTAGAGGAGAGGAAGGTATGACATTATTCTTCGTATGCTGCAATCCAAGCTGTGGTCATCGCTGGAGAGATTGATCGTCTGTGACTGTGATTATGCTAACGAATCAATTCTGACTGATTGTCTGTGCTGCTATGTAACATTATGCCAAGGCTTGTTACGTGGCTTGTTGACTAGAGCAAAACATGAAATGGCAGTCTTTGGCTCTTGTTTCCTCTATGCTTCGTGCAATTTTGGAGTTGTCGACGGTGGTTATGGACGTTCTTGATTTTAATGGTCTGACATATGTATGAAAACTTTTATGTTTGTCTCTAAATTACCTGCCTCTCTGTACAAAGAGAACTAGAGACGTTGGTACCTAAATGCTGTAACTTCAGGCGATAGCATTAGGACTATCAATAAACTAAGGTTTTCCAACAGCAGATTAGCAACATGTACTATGAAGTTTGATTGTTTCACAAAAATACATAATGACATAAGTAAACTGCTGGAGAGTAGTGCAGAAAATTAAGGTGACTCTTACAAAGTCAAAAAGGCCATACATCTGAAATGTTTAACCTAGCTTAAGAGGTTGTTGTGAATGTTTGGATATCAATTTACTCTTGATCAAAACACGTATAAGTAGATATTCAGCTATGAGCATTTGTGGGTGGGGCAATAAGCTGCCATGAGCAGCGCCTTAGGCATACCTATAACGGGCCACATCATATACTATAATCTCCTTTAGGGTATATTCTTTACAATTTATGAAGAATCATGCTGAAATATATTGGAACATGTTAAAATATGCTAAATTGTACCACACTAATTTATATCTAATTGTAATTAAGCCAAAAATGTATTTATAAATTTATTTTAATGTGTATAGACCCATTATAAGTTGTTGTAAATGCATACTTATTTGTTAGTATTAACGCAGAACTAGTTGCAATACCGTGTTTCCCATGGTTAGTGTAAATTGTTTAAATTATTGATAAATATTTAATTTATTGCCATAGTAAATTAAATATTGATGTCAATGTAAGAGTGTTAATGTATGAACACTCTTACATTGACATATATTAATTTACTATGGCAATAAATTATATATATAGGTATGTATGTATGGTGTGTGTGTGTGATTATATATATATATATATATATATATATATATATATATATATATATTATATATATATATATATATATATACATATATATATATATATATATATATATATATATATATATATATATATATAATATATATATTATATATATATATATATATACATATATATACACACACGCACAATCACACAAAACACACACACACACACATATATATAATATGTGTGTGTGTGTGTGTGTGTGTGTGTGAATATATATATATATATATATATATATATATATATATATATATATATATATATGTTAGATGTAGTTTAAGAGTGTTTTTTTAACACAAAAAAATAAATACAAATGTCGTCCAATGTCTACCTCTGCTAATGTGTAATAAGCCAATCGCATGATTTATGCAAGTGATAGCTAGAGGTATTTATACTTGTTCGATACAAGATTGAGAAAAATTAGCAAAGTCTCATTCATTAAATTGATACAGAGAATGCTAAGATTGATGAATTTTTCAAATAGAGATGAACCATATTAAATTAGTTCATACGATACAATTACTTCGTTTATATCAAGAACTACGCACCTAAAATTAAACAAAACCTAAAAAAAAAGAAAAAACAAAGAACTAATCCTAAGTTGACAAATGTCTCCCAAAAACTATTGTATTCTATTTTCATACATTATATTAGATTTCCTATATTGTTAGATGTAATGGATTGCATTATTAATTTAATTTCGAAAATAATTATAATCAAAACTATCGAGGATATGCGTTAATATAAATTGGAGTTGGAAGTTTTTACAGGAAGAGGAGGGAGATAAGGTAAAAAATAAAGATGAGATTGTTAGTTATATTAATATAAATTGAAGCTAGAAATTGTTAGTAAATAATTATTTTTATAACAATTTTTTGTAAAAAAAATTTGTGTGTAAATTTAGGAAATTAATGAGTTATGTAGTTAATAAATTATTTCTTCGAAATCATTTGCATTGTACAATCAGAGTAATAACCATATTTATATTATTAGTAAAAGAAGTCCCATTATTGATAAATAATTAGATAATATTAATTTAAAGATAATCTAATCTATAAATATTTTTTACACGTATTAAATTATATTAAATTATGCTTAATTATGCCGAGTTATATTAATGTTAAAATATATAGAGCGTTGATGATGAATACTTCCTAAACACTTCGGGTATTGGGATCTGTTCATAGCCAATAGCCAACAGCCAACAGCCATCGCCCAGCTCAGCTGAGCTCCGACATACTATATTGGGTTGTGCAGCTTTTCCGCCTCCCACTGCATTGCCTTCTGACACCGCTTTCCGCGCTTCGCCGATTTCTCGATTGTTCCTGGAGAACCACCAAATCTTCGGCATTTGATCCTCGCCCAAATTCCCCACGCAAAATTTCAGTCTATCCCGTCCGATTAGGGTATGTTCGACCTCAATCTCTTCTTATTCCAGGTTTGATGACGATGATTTATGATTTTAAAGCTTGCGTTTGGTTTCTCTTTACCGATTTGTTCAAGTTAATTTTGTCTTCCTTAGCTTAACTCTGGATTTTGGATGAGTTGTGTGAATTTCTGTTGCGAAATCGAAATGGGGTATTCAATAGGTTCTATTGAAGTTTTTTCTTGTGCTCGAAGAACGAAATGGAGTCATCATCCATAATAACACCAGAGGATGTTTTGGAGTCCCTGATGAATGATGGTACCATTGATGCCCTCAGGTTGAAGATCATAAACCAGCTTAAAGCTAATGTAAGTATGATTTATCTGCCCCAGAACCCATGCTCCCAACACCCCCCTTTCCACCTAAAGCAGATAGGGTTTTCACCTTTGCTCGGAACATTCACTTTTATAATACGTTTTTGAAATTATGAATCTCAGAATGACATCAATGGTAGTTCTATTGTTTTGGTTTTAGTTCGTCAGTACTTGATATGAGCCTATCTGGAAAGTTTCAAATTGATTTTTGACTTATATCTGTAATCGTGGACTACTTTGAATTCTTTAGTTTTCATTGGCTATCCATGAGCTGATTATGACGACTGGTGCTTGAAATTATGCAACTTCAGTGAAGTTGTGTTGTGAGAAGTTCAAATGAACATTCTAAGAAGTTGGATGGATATCTTCTTAGTTTGGTTGTTAGCCTGTGATGACACCAGGACTATCATTTGTTAATAGATGCAATATGGACAACTCTTTTTAAGGATCAGGGTACTTAAGCAGTAGTTGCAGGAGCCCCCTCCCCCTCTTTTTATGGCCATTGTTGGCTTCTTGCCGAAGCTGCTGTTGGTTGGTGGCAAGAAGGAGAGTGGGGTTTTTTTTTTTTTTTTTGGGGGGGGGGGGGTTAGACATGCATATGGCTGATAAGATAGTTGACAGTTTTCGGTGGAGAGTTGAGGATCATGATGGTTTGCTTAGCATGGAGGCGATATTTGGGTTGAGTGGATTGGGTGGAGAGGAAAAGAGGAATGGAGATGGAGAAGCAATAAAATTTATCCCTTTTAAAATTGAATGCAAGCCTATTGGGGTAGTAGCTGGTAATTTGGTTCAAATATAACTATTAAGCACAAAGAAGTGTGGGCTATGGACTGGGTTGAGGGTTCTGATCCCTGATACATTGAATTTATTAGATTGGCTACTATTATCACCATGACAATGTTGGTTGATCCATTGAAATCATGGACTCAAGGGTATTCCATGCTTTCTATGTTGGAAAAGTTACCAAATATTTTGCACATGAAGTATGCATTTATTTTGGGCTTGAAGGACCGAACACTTGGATAAATTTGACTAGAGTGTGGGTACCTTAGTTGGGATGAGGGATGAGAACATAGTTGGGTGGTGTGGGTTTGGAATTCGATGAAGCACAAAATGGGGGAAGTTAAGGATCTTGGGGCTCCCATTGGGTATGCAATTGGTGCTTAAAAGAGTTTGTTGGTCAGGATGGCCCATTATATGAGCGGCCCGAGATAGACAAAAGAGCTTTTGGAGGAGGGAGAACCTGACTTAGTCATTGATGGTAAGGGTTTTGGCTGTCGCCTGTTGAAGAGCGGGAAGTTCATTGGGTGAGGAGGATGCTGTACTTGGCAGTGCTTATTCCCCCCTTTTTTCCCACCTCTTGTTTTTGTATGCATTATTAGATAGGGGAAATGAGATGTTTCACGATCAGCCGGTTCGAGAAGGGGAGAATATGATATCACAACCTCATACTGTGGCTGGTTCTTGAATCAAGATATGGGTTTTGAGAGAATAGATTTGGATGAATCCAGATTCATTCCTTGTACCTGTTATTATGAGCTCCAAGCAAATGGCCTTTCACTGTCCCTCCCCCCACCCCCTGGGGGAAAAAAGAAAGAAGATTACCAGGGGGAGGGGGCCAACAACTGACTTGTTTATGATTTGTGAACTATCTTAATGGCGGGATGCCTGTTTACATCCAATAGTTTGATCTACATGGCTTCCAACAATGCTCTGTTATTATATCCCCTCTCTCCATGTTTTTAAATTTGTCTTTGCTTGGATCTATATTGGTTGAGCTGTATAACATGCTTCTACAGTCTGTGCTCTGTACTTCTTGTGTTGTGGCTTAGCAACTTGTGTGATGTTCTCATGGCTTTTAGAATCTTGTATTTTGTGTAGCTTTCTCCTTCTAAGAAGCACGGACACTCTCCACGGCTTCACGTATCCGTGTCCGACACGTGTCAGACACCGACACTCTCGGACACTCTTTGGACACTCTCAAATGCATGTAGAACTTATAGACAACATGAAGAAATTAGGTTATGTTATTGAAAGTTGTAGAATGCACACACTTCTGAACAATTTGCTATTGTTCTCATCCAAACATGATCTTCTCAAGGATAAAGACATAAAACAAATTATAAACACATAGGTAATAAAATAAATATTCTCCAACCAATACGTGTCCACTTTACGTGTCGTGTCCTACTTTTCAGAAAAATCACGTGTCCGTGTGTCGGTGTCGTGTCGTATCCGTGTCACGTATCGGAGTCCGTGCTTCTTAGTTCTCCTTCTATATCTTGGTCTAGAGAGTCACCTTGGCTGTGACCTTGCACTTTCTTCTTAATGATCTAAATCCATTTGATTTCAGAGGTTGACTTATGTAATTCAGGTCCTCGGTCTTGTTATTTAAGTTAATCCTTGCCTTTGGCATGGACAATATTTGTACCCTGGAAGCAGAAAAGGGATTTCTTGCTCACACTTCATACCTTTGATGGCAAGGATCTTGGCTTGAAAATCCAGAAGATTTTCTCAGGAATTATGAGCTTTTGTCTTCCAGTCTTCATCATATGATGGGTGACAAGATGTTTTTGGAGGCTGATGAAATTGCTGTGCGATCATGCAGGAGGAGCTGAAGAAAACAACTATAACAATGGTGGAACAAAGCAAAGTTCTTAACAAACCTGGGGCAGAAAAGCAGACGAAAAGGGAGCTCTTTGATGCACTCAGGCAGGAACTTGAGTAAGATATACTACCTTAACTTATGAAGATCCGCACACTGTTGCACATTTGTGTCATCTATTTCATTATAGAAATGCTATATTGTGTCAGTTGAGGCTCTGTTATGTTGCTCTTAAAACATCTCCCTCCTCAGGGTCGGTAATCGTATTAGAAGAGCAGCACAGTACATGTCCTCATGCTTGAAGAAGCATGGGGCAAATTTTTGAAATTGGTTCGAAAGATTGTTTGGATGCCTTACCTTGTGTGAAACAATCAAGATGACCCTTTTTGAGGATGTCAGGTGGGATGAAGTCAGGAGTGAGGCAGAAATCAGCATCTCTTGTCTAAATGGGAAATTTTTCCTAGTGGAAGGAGAAACAATCTTTGTTCCTGCCCTATTTTGAGCAATCAAAAATGAGAAATTACTTCCTGCCTTCTTAAACAGAGCTTAAGTCTCAGTGTGGGTGAAGTAAGATGGATGACCAAAATCGTCGTGTATGCAAAGAAGTTGCAATTTCTCTTTTTTGGAGAGGGGCAGATGGGTTTCAAAGAAAGTCATGCATTAATAGAGAGCAGAATACCTAATCAAAAAATTGAGAAAGGAGAATAAGTATTAGCCCCTTCTTTAGAGGCAGGGATTTATCCCTTCCTGCCCAATCCAAAGTCCAAACCCAACGCAAGTCTGGTTTCTCTGCTGCCAGTAAGTAATACTGATGCCACTATGAAAGCCATATGAGCAGAATGTAAATTCTGTGCTTGGGGCTGTATATTGAGTAGCCGCCTTAGATTCTGTTTTCAGGACAGGCCAAATATCTCAAGAAACTGTCTTTTGCTGCTTTGATTTTGTAGAAGATGACAATGCCTTCTCAATCTAGAATCCGACAAAAACCTTTCTGAAATTCAATTACGGGGGGTGAAGATGCATGCATCTGGGCGCCTCCACCTTTTCCTACACTTCGGCTAGACTTGGGTGTTAGTTTGGTTTCGGTAAATTTGGTTGCTTGTCTCGCCAATTTTACAAACTGATGGATGCTTTTCTTTTGACAGAGCGCCCGTGCTGGAGAAGGCCTCAAAGTCAGTCTGGGATTTAATCTTGGATGATAACGGCCTGGGGAAGGAAATTAGTGAAACAGTTGAGAGAGTCTTTTGTCGATTGAGTGGTCATGAGCCCCCTCTATTTCCTTCATCAAGTGATACCCAACAACAGGAGAAAGACCAGGAGGAGAATCCACATTCCGTTTCTAGGAAACGCACATTCAGTGAGATGAATGACAATGCCGATAGAATAAACAATGGATCGGAAGATGTCCCTGCTACATCTGAGGATAGAAATCCTGTTCCATCGTCTTCTACCAAGACATGAAGGCAAGCTGCCAGTTGTACAACTCCAAAGTGTTCTACATTAACCGTCGCAAGTTGCTACTAGCAGTTAAGGAAAATGTTGATTGTAAAATTGGCTTGATTAGATTGTAACCTATTTTGCGCTTGCTGTCATGTTTTAATCAGCTACCAAAGGCGTAGTTTCGTAGGATTTACCTCAATGGGGAGGTGCCCGTTCAAATGCCACGGCATTTGTAGGATGGATGGTTTTCCTCTATATCACAACCAAACTCAGTTCAAATTTTTGAACGATCAAAACCAACCACTGTTCGGAGATGAATGCAACATAAAGTTTTGGCTTATTTAGGGCCTATTGTTTCACTAGGTTTGAGGTCTCAGGCTTTTGTTCCTGTAACAGTCAATAATGAAGATTAATATCGTAGGACATGAAGTTTGCGACTGTAACGCAATTCGTAATAAAAGCTTTCGGATACTTTTCCCTCTCAATGAAGTTTTTAAGTTATATATGCAATTATATTTTTTAGTCAATTATGGGATAAATACTGTATAAAGTTTACTTCGTATGTATGCATCACATTACCAATGAAGATTATACAACTTTCATGAGGCTTTGAATTATGTCATGTATTAGTACTTTTTCCTTTCAAGGGTGGGAAATTTATATATTTAAGAATAGTTGCATAATATACAAACAATGGAATGTCAAAAGATTCAGAGCCTACACTATGCTCCTAGGAGTATATACTCTTACAAACCATGTCAACAACACATATTAAAAATTGCCTATATGACAAATGCACGTCGGAAAAATAGATATACATGGCAAGTGGGAGTGCACACTTCTAGGTGTATAACGTACATTACTACAGTCAGTAGGCTTTATTATAATTAGTAATTGGATGTGGTAATTGAGATAAAATAGTATGCCATAATATCTTTAGCAAATAATTCATTAATTTCAATTATTGCAATTTCTTTGTTTTGTTTTTTGGTTTAAATTAAATGTCTACAGCATGTTAATAAATTATCTCATGTAAATCAAACAACATTACTTTTTTTTTTTTTGAAACAAAAAGTTCCTAGGGAATATATTTGGGTTTATATTTTACTTATTTTAAATCAAAATTGGCCATTTATTTTTATTTTATTTTATAATTCATATAGTATGTATTTTCTTTAGTTAACTTTTTGATGAGACTTGCATTCTCTTGGTTTGCCAATTTTAATTATTCAATTGTGTAATGATGTCTCCTTCCTTGGCTTCCATAACGCATCGAACATAAAGAATCTTATTGTCTTCATTTGAAACTAAAGAATTAACAATTGCTATTTTAATAGTGTTTATTACATTTTGTTTTTTATAAGATATAAAATAAACAAAAAGGAATTTCATCAAGCCGTGCAACGCACTATCTTAACACTAGTTTTTATAATATTTCACGGTCAAATGTATTCACCCATTTTAGGAACTCCAAATATGATAATTTGTATTTTTTCTTTGTTATCTCTAATTCTTGTTTATAGTAAAATATAGAGATATATTGAAAGTTTATATTGTGAAGGTAGGTTTCTACTGATGAAATTACCAACGGATTTTTAGAAAAACATAACTTTGATAATATTATGTGAATACACAAATTTATTTTACACTAAATATAAGACGGGGGAGTAACTTTCTCTTAAAGGTTTACGTCGCTCGTCTTACGTGCTAAGAAAGAAAATTGTTGATTATTTTCTTTATAAAATCTATGCAAACAAAGGAAACATTCCATATGATTTGGATAAGAATTTTGCAGAAGAGCAACCAAGCAGTTTAGGCCCCGGATCCGTCTTGCTATTAGTCACTAGGTTGTCTTAAACATGGCCCTCAAAGATTTGTTTTGGGGGGCGGGGTGTCAGAAATGGGTTTTGAAGGTCCGACAAAAATCTATTGAGAACGACTTATCATTTGATGCTAAACTAGCCTTACAGTCTCGTTTGCCCAAAACTTGGCAATAAACCGTGCAGAGGATGCAAAGAAGCTGAATAATAAACACCGAGGTCTTGTTTGACAAAAAACTGTTAGCTATTTGTATTACCTATTTGTTGAAAAACTGTTTGATGAAAATAGCTGTTTCTAACAAAGTTGTGAGATAAAAGGCTAATTCTCAAAAAGCTCTTCTAAAAAGTTAATCAAATTAGCTTTTCCAAATTAGCTTTTTGGATCCAAAAATCTATTCTAAAAAGCTATTCTACCAAATACTTAAATTTGCTTTTTCACTAGGTTAAACAGCTAATTTTGATCAAAAAAGCTCTTTCTGGTCAAAAAGCCATCCAAAATACTGTTTACCAAGCACCCCCTCAATTTTTATTTAGGGATCAATTGATCTAGGACAACCTAATAATTCGTAAATAAAATAGGGATAAATCATTCTTAAACACTCAATTTGTACCAAATAACAATACTAATCACTCAACTTCTATTTATGTAGCATAAAACACTTAACTTACTTTTTAGGATATTACGGAACACTTTGCACATGACTGAGTTGCACACTTACAAAGAGAGTAGAACTTTCTTTTATATTTCTTAATTGATTTTTAATTGGTTTTTTCCCGTTTATTGGTCTGGCTACAAAATTCAATATCCATCTCAACTATATGGACAAAAATAATAATTAAACCATCGACCAATGCCAAAAATCAATGTAAAACTTTGATTAAAAAAGGTCAATATAAAACACCAAACTTTCGTTTGGCTAGTTTAAGAACCTTAAGTTTTAATTGTTACATTATGAATCATTTTAAAGGCAAATGAATTCTAATAAAAATAATTAAAAATATGTCATACTCCTAATTCTCTAGTTTCATTATGATTATACGACATCATTAATTCAAATACAATAAAAAGGAAAATTTTAAGTTTTTTTTTTTTTTTTCACAATCACAAGTTACAACGTGCTTTTTTTTCCAATGTACAAAGTTTTTAACTCCTTTTTTCACAATTTAAACGGTAAGCTAATTTTTGACCAATACAATTTTTTGACTCACGTGTCACTAGCTCAGCTTTATACTTGTAATATTCTGACCTTTTTTTAAAATACCACTTTTTTCGAACTAATTAAACTATTCTACAAAATTAGTTGTTTAAGTAATGGATATTGATTTAGTTAACTGATAATGTTTTTAATTTAACTGTTAACGGTTAACTGTTTATATGAGCGACTGAAATAGATATTTTCAATAACTTTAGGCTATTTAGCTGTTACAGACAATTTAATTTGTTGATGCAAACATAATATGTCGAGCATAACATAACACATATTAAATACAATTTCAAACAGAAAGACCCACAAGAAGAGAGGAGGGAAAACAAGAAGAATGGAGAAAGACACGGAATCATTAGGTTGAAATCACAGAACAATCTCCAGGTTTCCACCATGAAACCCTAATTCCACGCTCTCGTTCTTCACTCTTCTAGTAGAAATCCATTTTTCCAGTTCACCACGTGCCGCGATTTCGCTTGAATTGATCCCAACAATCGCCACCATCTTCTATTTAACCCCCAGTTTTGAATCGAAGTGATTTTGCAACTATTAAGAGTAGCGTAGCCAAGCAAGAAGAACCAAGTCAACAGAATTCGAAGAGAGAGAAATGGAGGTGTCGATTGAGACATGGGTGAAGAAGCATGATCTGATTTACATTGGAGCAACTCGACACCCTTTCATTCATAGCATTCGTGATGGGTCTGTTGATATTAACAATTACAAGCGATGGCTGGTTTGTTTCTGTCTTCCAGCTCTTTTTCGTTTCTGAATTAGTCAAGTTTTGCCCTGTTTGGTTTTTGTTTTGTATATATGTTTGTGGGTAGATTTGAAATCAATTTTGTTAAACTTGTGATAGTTTACTTGATTGAGATTACTGCTTGATTCTTCTATATGCAATGAACAGCATGTTGGAGCTTATGTTCCACCTCATTTTCAACTGGATTAGCAGATTGATAGTAAAAAGAAATTGATCCATACGTAACCCATATAGGTATTTATGTTTACTGGCTAGAAATCGAAGATATTGACTCTGTGTTGTTCTGCTTTGAAACAGAGTCAGGATTACTTATTTGTCAGGAAATTCGTGCCCTTTGTGGCGAGTGTCCTGGTGAAGGCTTGCAAGGAGTCAGATGATGAAAATGATATGGAAATTCTTTTGGCTGGTATGGCTTCTCTTAACGATGAAATTGATTGGTTCAAGAAAGAAGCTGCGAAATGGGATATGCAACTGACTGGCATTACTCCTTCGAAGACAAACCAAAAGTACTGGAGGTAATGTATGACTTCCATTTTTTCTGGGATTTCCTTTATCGGTTTATTCTTGAAAGTCATGTGACTCGATATCGTTAGTCCGATTAGACTTGAAAAACAGGTGATGCAGTCCAGGTTGATGGTATTTCGAGTCTGCTGTTGTTCAATCTGGACATTTAAAAGAGTCAGTTTTGATCAGTCAACCATCCTTTGGTCGAATAAATTTATCCCCAAAAGAAATGCAATATTGATCAAGAAAGTTGCCTTGTTATGAATCTCATGTCAGGTCAAATACCGAGTTATTCGCCTTGCATTATTGGGTATGGATTAATTTTCTTTTGTGCACATTCAATTGTATGGGTCTGCATGATGTTTTCAGGTTCCTAGAAAGCCTGATGCATCCAGATGTGAGCTACACAGTGGCCATGGTGGCTCTTTGGGCCATTGAGGCTGTGTATCAACAGAGCTTTGCCCACTGCCTTGAAGAGGATGCCAAGACTCCATCAGAGCTGAGGGAGGCCTGTGAGAGATGGGGGAGCCAAGAGTTTGCTCAGTATTGTGACTCCCTCAAGAAGATCGCCAACGGACTGTTAGCAAAGGCTTCGAATGATGTGCGTGGCAAAGCTGAGGCAGCCTTCGTGGAGGTTCTGGAGGAAGAAATCGAGTTCTGGAATATGAGTGAAGGACGGGCAAAGTGACATGTTCTTCTTACCTTAATTTCTAAGGTTTCTTGTGCTTGATCTATCTGTCCCTGTTTTTCTGTGTTTTCTGACCCTGTAATGGGAAAGCTCTGTTGTTCAAACTGTGAAAAGTGTAAAATCAGTTGACCGAGTTGAGTGATATGTATTTGCATGTATATGTATATATACCTGTTTTAAATCTTGCATATTCACATGATCATACGAACTTTTCACCTAAGTTTCATCCAGCCGAATAAAAAAAGGAAAAACAATTTTGCACCCGCTTTTGACATGTAGCTGATTTAATTCATGTAGTTGGAAGTTTAACACACTTTGCCCTGGATAAATCCATCTTGCATGGCCCTGACTTGCCAGCTTTACGGCTTGTCTTTGCATACCCTTTGCTTTCGCGGTTCATGTCTGGCCTATGGGGTGGCCAGCTGAAATAGTAGCCTTCCTACCATACCAGCTGAGTGCCTATTCTCTGCTACAGGAAGCCTCGCCAAAAGCAAGAAAGACGAGTTGCTCTTAGAGCATTCCCAGCCATAGTTTCAAATTTTGGAACTCTACCTTGCCACATCAGCAAAGCGTTCATCTTTTTAAACTTGCATTCGTTCATTTTTCTAACCCATGAAACTTCACTTTGTCTTATATAATAAAATATTTATCATGGATCCACCCTATAACATATAACTTTTTTTTAAAGCCATCTAAATAATATTTTTAAGGGAAAAACCCAAAAAATCACAAAAAGGCAAAAAAAAGGAATGGGGGATGGAACGGCAGGCATTCCATCTCGCGTGTCCCTCGTGCTAAACGCTAGCTGCAAAACAAATTTTGGCACGTGGGCCCCTCAGCTTTTCACGCGTGCCTCACGTTGGGAGTGGCCTGTAAGACAAGGCTCGTTCTGTAGTTACGGGCTTTTAAACTCACCAAACTAGAAAAACGAATTCATCCATAGTAGCTGTAATTTGCTCCTTTTTTTGGGGGGGGAGAGGTTGTGTTGTTTGCTATGATTATTCTTTTCAAAACTTAATTTTAATAAGATCTTGAGCAAATTCAATAAACTGAACCTGTATTTTGAATCAAATTTCTTTATTTGCAAAATAACTAATAATAGAACCAAAGTTAACAAGTAAAACTAATGGCCAAAAAAAAAAAAGATAAAACTTACCCCCCCCCCCAAAAAAAAAGACCCCCAAAAAAACAAGACAATTGAACTAAAAGAGAACTTTAAAAACCTAGTTATTATCATAGCTAAAATAAGACTATGACCCAAACTCAAACAACTTGAAGAATGCCAGGAACAATGCGGCGCAGCAACCATTGCGCCATATGAAGATAAGCATGTTGAGTCAAATGTATTCCATCCCAACTGTAACTTTCACTTGGATCTTCACAAACTGTAGTCCCTTCATAACCGCACATCCTTGTCAAATTGAAGTTATACTTGTTATTGCCCGAACCGCAGCACGTCTTTTGGAGTCCATCTTTGTTGAATCCAAGAGAAGCTGCATTCTTAACAATCCATCTCAACCCATGGTAATAATCCCCATACACAACGGCCACATTGGGGTGCTCTCTTCGCAGCTCTCTGATCGCGGCTTTTAGTTGCTCATTGTGGAATTTAGCGAAGTCGTTCAATCCCTTGAGACAACGGAGTTCATCATAGGCACCTGAATCCTGAGTTTCAAATAGTGCTAGATAGATAGGCATGCACCCAATAGGAAAGTTTCCGGGTACGACAATACGGATAGCACCCATGTTGATCACTTCCTTTACGGCTTCCTTGATGGCTCGAACCACCTCCGGCACCATCTTGTACAGCTCCTCCATGGATTTGCCTTCAAGGAGGGCGTAGTTGTAGTCGTTGCCTCCAACTTCTCCCATCATGACTAGAGATTTTCCAACAACACTTGCCATGCAATCCAAGTTACCTCCACACATATGCATGGAGTGGAGATGGGAGCTAAACCAGTTAAGTTGGATGGAGAGGGAAGAATTAGTAGCCGGTGATATGATACCTTTAGCTCTCAAAGTAGCAGTGTCGAGGGCAGTTGAACCCGCGACAGCAAAATTGACACCGAAGGTGAAGTTGGCTTGTTTGTTAAGGTAGGGGTTGAGAAGGGGGAGATGAAAGAACTTGGCAATGTAGTCGATCATGAGAAGACCGTCAGAGCAACGACCAGTAGGACGATGGATGGTTTGGCCGTAAGGAAAGCTGGAAAAGGGGTGACCGCCAATAGGATTATCTCTTATCAAATTTCCAGTGTCACTTAACGAGTCACCAAACTGAAAGATCCTATCAAAGGAGAGTTTGTCATGGATGACCTTATCAGAAGAAGCTGAAACGACAAGCGCTCCGGGCACAAGGTTGAGGAGGGAGAATAAGAGCAGAAGCAAGAGGAAAAGCAAGGATTTTGATGATCTAGCATCAGCCATTGTTCAAGAAAGAACAGGACGTGCAATTTGAGGAAGTATGAGAACTAAGGAGGGGCACAGGGATGTATTTAAAGGCTTCTTAGGGCATGCTAATCCAAGTTTGAGTAGGAATATATAATTGGTATTATGTTTCCCGGAAAGGGGGGAAAGCTGTAGTAATCTATGTCACGAGTCCTTCATGGTTTAGGATCTTTATTATATTGATGTTCATCTATGGATTTTCTTTTTAAATTGGGTCTTGAAAACTAACAAGTAAGATCAAGGTGGAAACTAAATTCATACCTGACTCAAATTCCAAAATAAAGCCAATTTAATTTTGACATAAACTTGAACACATTATTTGACACAATTAAAATTTGAGGTTTTTTTGGGGCCGGGGGAACTTTCCATTCAAAAAATAAGATGAAGACTTTTATTTACGTTTATATATGGTGTTCGTATTCTTCTAAATTTGCTTTTGCGTAGTTTCATCCTATAAATAATCCTCAAATATAATTTAAAGCTATATCATAACGCTTAAATAAGATGAATGTAATATTCCAACAGCTAATAAGATGAAAAAAATATACCCAAATTCGACCCTTATCATAATCAAGTACCTTTGTTGAGAAGTGGTAGGTGGAAGAACTTGGCAAAATATGCAATCATAAGGAGACCATTAGACCAATTACCAGAACGATTGCAGATGGTTTGCCAAGAGAGTAGTTCATGAACAGAACCTTTTTTAATGAAAAATAAATAAATCAACTAATCAACCATTAAATTCCAACTCCTTGAGGTAAATTATTATGAACACTAGTGAGCACGTACTTTCATATCTATTTTGTATATATTTTTTTGGGATGTATTTGTCATATATTTTATATTTTGTATACACTCGTAAGCACATGAGAAAGCAAGGCTTCTCTAACCAATAATAATTTGCCAAATCAGCTCCGGATATGACGTGTCAGGCGAGGAGCCCACCAGCTCATTTCTTTATCATTCAAATCAGCTCCTAGGAATATAATATAAATTTTATAAAACACTTTAAAAAAATTCCACCGTCCCCCTAATTTCCTCCCTGCTTCTCTCTCTCTCTCCCCCCCCCTCTCTCTCGCTGTGTGGAGTTTCTCTCTCCGTTTTTCTACCGCCGGAGATATTCTGCGTTCCGCCGCCGGAAACTCGTCGGAGAACCCTCATAAACATGGCGGCGGTGGAGAAGTACAACCTCAAGAACCCTGCGGTCAAGCGGATTCTTCAGGAGGTTAAGGAGATGCAATCTAACCCTTCCGATGATTTCATGAGCCTTCCCCTTGAGGTAAGTGTTTCTGTCTCTTCTTAATCCTTTTTTTTTTTCCAATTTTTTTGATCAACGGTTCAATTTGATTGTTTTTGTGTAACTCGGGGATGGTTAGGTTTGGGCTTGTTGCGGATCTGTGTTCATATTATTCATCATTTGGTTGGTGGTTTGATTTGTGATTTGATTTATTGGTCTTTTTAATTCAAGTTATAGTCTTTGATCGAATTGTGGATGTACGTTGTGTTGATTTCGACCACGGAATTTGAGGGTTCAACTAGCTGTTCCTTATTTGCTGTGTGTCGTGGCTGGCAGTATTGATCTGTTACGTGATTATTTGAATTCGTAATTTGTTTCTTTGTTGCCTTTAATTAAGAATCGAAGTATTTGCTTCTGTATGTTTCTAGAGTTTGTTTTTTTTTTTGGGGGGGGGGGGGGGAGGAGCTGTGTTCGTAATATAGCTGCTGATGCATTTTAATGCCTATTTCATTTGTCTTGAGTTTTAAGTTGGAAGTCAATTAGAAATCATGAGGTTCAAGATACTTTAGAAACATCTTAATTGATGATTGGAATTGTTTGTCTTGACTTTATTTTATAGGAGAATATATTCGAATGGCAATTTGCAATTAGGGGACCTTGTGAGACCGAATTTGAAGGTGGTATTTATCATGGAAGGATCCAATTGCCCGCTGAATATCCCTTTAAGCCTCCTTCTTTCTTGTTGTTGACGGTGAGTACTTTTGCTGGAATGCTGTTCTTTCTTCTTTTCCGTGTCATTATGCCAACAAATTCACTGGGTGGCTGTTATTGTGCGTGTTTCAGCCCAATGGTCGTTTTGAAACCCAGACGAAAATTTGCTTGAGCATATCAAACCATCATCCTGAGCATTGGCAACCATCATGGAGTGGTAAGTCAGAGTTTTTGGTTCTTGGTTCCGCGGTATTTTTTCTAGCTGTTCACCTATTGAACCCATCGGTCGTCCTAGAGTGGAAACTTTGGGTTCTGCTGTTTTTCTTGGGGGGCGAGGGGGAATTTTACTAGAATGAGGCCCCACCCCCCCAAAAAAAAAAGTGAGCAGTTTTGAAAACTCTAGTTCTGTGAAAGCCTTCGACTTTTGGGATACTATTTTCCCTGGGTTGTTAAGGTGAGTTATGTTAACTAATTAGTGGGAGAAGGCTAAAATAGGTTTTGGAATTTGTGCTGGTTTAAATGAGAAACATTCTGAGATAGTTGGACAGTCATATTTACAGAGATTCATTAGAGTATTCCTGTGTCTATGTTACCAGGTATATAAAAGGTCAACTGTTAAGCTAAAATAAGAAGCATTCCACTGGAAATGGGTTGTAGATGCAGTTTAGCCTTACAGGTTAAGCCAACTGAATTGGCTTCAAGAGAACTAGAAGATATAGCTTTGGCCTCTGAGAATGTGTTTCCTATACCACATATTTTTGAATCTTGGTTTGATGAACTATGTTGTTTCGACTCTTCGGTTTACGCCATTTACTTTTGTAGACATTTCTGGCACTTGACACTCAGATATAGCCATTGACACTCAACCTTTCTTTTCGGACCAAAGATGTCCAAGACTTCTCGAACGACAGATGCTCAAAACTTATCAGAAAATAGCAGTTGCCATGAGACTTGTGTCAGAAACTTGACGCTTCTGCATGAGCCACATGGATGGTGACCTTTTCCTGGAAGCAGATACCATTGTTCTAGTCATAGAGTTTAAGCTTGTTGAGAATCAGTTGCTGCTGTGCTTTGACTGATTTCTTCTAGTCTTTCTTGAGATTCTTGGCTATAACGGTTTGCTTAATGGTTTTGTGCCAGTACGGACTGCATTGGTGGCACTCATTGCATTTATGCCAACACCCCCTAATGGTGCATTGGGATCTCTTGACTATGATAAGGAAGAAAGGCGCAGGTTAGCTATTAAATCCCGCGAAGCACCCCCAAAATTTGGGAGTCCTGAACGCCAAAAGTTGATTGATGAGGTCATTCCATAGTATTTTCTGTCATCTCTTAATTTTCTTCCATTAAGATTTTGACAATCCTAATCTATCTCTCTTCAACTTCACAGATTCATGCATATATGCTGAGCAAGGCACCTCCAGTCCCAGAAAACTCTGAGCAGGCTTCTGAAGATCACCCAGGTGAACAGGAAGCTAAGTCTGAGGGAAATGAAAATGACAGTAGTGCGACTACTGCTGAAGAACCCGCAAATGCAGGAGAAGAAAGAATTGTCGAGGCACCTCCACTAGCCCTTGAGAATGCTAACCCTCCTATGGTGCATACGGATGTTAGGCAAGTTAGAGCCAGAATTCCAGGCCAGCATGTCCAAAGGCCTACTTCAAGAGCCCAAAGGCCTGCAGAGGATCGCTTGTTCACTTGGGCAGCTGTGGGATTAACCATTGCCATAGTCTTCCTTCTGTTGAAGAAGCTGGTGAAATCAAGTGGATATGGCGCGATTTTCATGAGTGAATCATAGATGAGTACCATAAGTCTTAACGTAGAGTTTGTTCTGCGTTCTTGCAGCATTGCAAGGTTATTCCATGTTAAGAGTACATTGTGTTATAGTGTGTAGGGTACTAATTAAGCCACATGATTATGGCGTGAATTCATGTAAGCTGCACGTATAATGTGATTTATTATCACTCAACTCATTTTGGCGTTCTTGAAGAGGGTCTGATCATGGTGATCTGTTGCATTCGTGGTACTTGTACAGGTACTCTCTAATAATTGCCTGCAAACACACATGGTCAGTATTCAGTCTTACAGACGTGTTCAAATCAACTGCAAGGCAGCAACTGATCATTGTCGAAGCATATCCAGTATTTCTTTTTTTCCCCCCCTTGTTTTTGATTTCTGTTGAATTCTTCAGATGATTGACTCAAAAGAATGTAATGGTCCTAACTCTAGTTTAAAAAAGCATGGGAAGGCTTCACGAAGGCTCACAAAAGTTCGAAACTCACCTCGTTGCTCTTGAAACGGGTTAGCGTAGCCATTCAAAAAGCGTGCGCTTTTTTGGACTTCACTGGGTTTGGCACGAAATGCACGAAGCTTGCGCTTTATGAATCACAGGAGACGCTTTGAGGAAAAAAAAAAGAGAGAAAAAAATAAGAAAAGAAGCATTTAATGCCCTGAATCCTGTTTTTTTTTTTTTTGTCTAAGCCTTCACTTGAGCTTGCTGCTGTTGTTGTTGAACCCGAACTTGCTGTTCAAAAGTTGAAACCCTAGCCACAGCGATAGATAAGTGCTTCATTCTCCTTTCTTCTTTCATATTTCCTTCCTCATCGTCCCCCTTTCTTTTCTATGAGTTGACAACTATGAAAGCCTTTTATTCTCTGCTTCCATTTTGTTTTTTGGGGTTCAAAGAGGTCGAAAATGGCCTACTATAGTACTACTGCCAACCCCTTGTTTTTCTTCACTCCTTTCTTTCTATCTCTATCAGACTCTCTCTCTCCCTCTCTCGACTCCTCGTTGCCTGGGCATGTTGGGTGTTGGAACTTGGAAGCCATGAGTTGAATTCTTTTTGGATTTAATTGTTTAATTGAGCTTTGTTTAAATGTTTAATGTTTTAAGTATATTTTGTTGTATTTAATGGATTTTGATTTTTATTTTTTGTGGTTGGTGAAAACTGTAGTGAATTCATTTGTGGTGTTGATTATTGATTTGAATGGAGGATACATAATGTATTCCTATGGGGTTGATCTCCTCTAGAACTTGGATCCGGAAAAGGAGTACGGTAAGCAAGATGAAACTAGTAAAAGTAATTTCTGTTGTAATTTTTGTGGAGCGAGGACCATGGGGGGAGTCCAATGGCCTAAGCAAACATTTAGGCCATGTTCTTTTCATTGGTAAATCCCAATTTATTAACTTCAACCTATTTCAATAAAAAAATACGCACTTCAATCCACTTCTACCAATATCAACCAACTTCACTCATTTACCAACTCCTATTTTCCAATGAAAAGAACGGGCCCTTAGCAGGTATCATTGAAATACCATAGGTTATTTGATGTTTAATCCCTTATTTGATGCCATTATTTGGCTTATTTTCAAAGAAATATGGTTTGGTAATGATTTTAAAGCATTTTTTAACAAAAGTGCGCCTCGTGTCTAAAAGCCCGCACATTTGCCTCAAAGCCAATGCCCCAAAACATTTCCCTTCCTGATTATATTTTATTTCAATATCAACAAAGATATTACCTGTAACCTAAAATCAATGAGATCTATGAACCTTTCAAAACAACTTGATGCTACATGATCCATTGTAAAGCCACCGTGTTTCAGCAAAGAATGTGTCGAAGACATGTTCTTCGCTTACTTCTATATGTACACTGTTTTTGTGGGAGATTACGAATTCCAACACCAGCTCCCTGAGTCATCACCTGTCAACAGAAGGCCAAGCCAATCCACCAGACCATGGTCTAGAGTGACGATCAAATCATCCTAAAACCAGTAAGGTAAAGCTACGTTGTTAGCTCAGCAGGCTGGAAGATGTTCCAAGTTTGTACAGCATCTTACCTACGAACGATTCATGCAGGAATCGAGCTTATAGTCATACCTGTTCATTCCTACAATACAGATAGAGGCACTTCTCTTGTGGAGCAGGCAAAGCAGGAATATTCCAATGTCAGTTCATCCCCTCTTGGCGTTTTGAATACACCAGAGGAGGGATTTTCCGGGAGCGTCATCCACAACACCTGCATAATCACTGACCGAAAAGGTTTATGTTCCATGCTTCGGACAACCAAGGGTTGATTGATTTAAATATCTTATTCACACAAAATCAGAATGAAACAATGGAAATAGGAAGATTGTCATGGCCACTTTAACAATAGATCTATCAAGACTGCACCACGCTTTCGAACATTGGATAAATTTAGACTAATAGAGTCAAATCAAATTCAGATTATAGGTACGTTGCAATTTACTACCATGTGCATATGTGCTAGTCAATAGACTCTGTTTTGGACACACAAATGGGCTTTGAACAGGCGATCCTTCCCTAGCTCAGGAAATCAGTGAGCTACTGGAAATGCCAGTGACAAGTGATGTTGGCCGCTACTTGGGAATGCCTACCACTAATGGCAGGGTTAGTCATTAAACCTTCAAGCATGTGGCCATAGGTGTTGACAAACGCCTGTTGCGTTGGAGGTCACGACTCCGCTCAACTGCCAGTAGAGCAACTCTATTTCAAGCCACGAATTCCAACATCCCATGTCATGCTATGCGAATGGCTAAATTACCATGATTTCCAACCGATCAGAAAGCAAGGTGGTTTCTTTGGAGAGAACTGATGATCATTGTAAGGTACATAATGTGGCTTGGGAATGGTCATAAAAAACAAGGGTGCTGGAGGTCTGGGTCTAAGCTCCATGAGGGAGACTAATGCTGCTCTTTATATCCAAGCTTGGTTGGAGAGTGCTCACCAAAAGGAACACCCTTTGGTATCATGTCCTACAGGCCAAGTATTGTAGTGATTGCTGTGATCTTGAGATGCTTATTGTCAGAAATTGTCCAGAAGAGACAACCAATTACATGGACACCATGCATAACAAATGAGAAAGTCACCACGAATAATCTTGGAAACTTAAATCAAAGCTATCAAGGAGCAGAGTGACTGTCAGAACCATAATCAAGGCAGCATAAATAGCAAGTAAATGTTCCAACATGGGTGGTTTCATCATCGATCGCAGACCCCATTTTCCGTAATAATGAATGGTACATTAGATGCTTCCATCTTTTGTGGAACTCAAGAAGCATACAGAAGAAGCAAAATTGGCAGACAATTACCTGATGATCAGGTCACAGAACAAATTATGAAGTTTGAAGTTAAATTAGCAGTGTTCATAACTGTTCCATAGTAGTTTGTCTAATAAAGTTCGTAACAACTTGTACATGAGAGTTCAGTTCTACATAGTCCATAGCTTTACAGTCCACAGACAACTTCCCAATCAGGAATTGTTGTATAACAAAAGACTTTTTTGATTATTTTTCTTGCTGCATAATTTCTTATTAAGTGTTGCACAAAGTAGAAGGTAATGGTTGAACCAAGATCTTTATTCTTTATGGTCCTGACCAGTATCATCTTCATGTTAGTACCCCTCAAATTTGTCTCAATTGTTAGAACAAGTTTATATTATTGCAGATTTGCAGTTGTACTTAAACTTGGATTTGTTCTCCCAGACTCTGATACCACCTATGGCCTTTAATGTACATGACAACAATGAAGTTATGAATAAATGTTTTCATGTTGGAGCACATGAAAACCTCCCCCTCCCCCCCCCCCCCCCCCCCCCCCCCCCCCCAAAAAAAAAAGCGGAGGGGAAAAGGACATACCGTGCAAGAAAGAAAAAGGATTATGTTCATTTCATCTAAAGTGAAGTGTTCACAGATAATTTTCAAGATCCATAGAAAACTGTGACCAAGTTTTACGGCATTGCCGAAAACTTGAATCCTTTCTTTTATTATTCAAAATGCGGTTTAAGTTGAAATTGCAGTTTCGGTCACGATATGGAAAAACCCCTCTGTTAAAGTTTTTTTATATTAATTGGGCAATTAACAACGAGTCATGCATACAAACTCAAATGAGGTTCCATCCCAAGACCAATTGGCCATGGGTGGAGTAACTCACAAGCTTATATACATGCTCAAACCCTTTGATTTCATTAATATGGGACAACACCCACTATCAGATTCTTTGAATTTTATCAAGGTGGGACAATGCCCACTTTCATACTCCAACACGCCCCCTCACGTGTGGGCCACTAATAAGGCACAACACGTGCACACAATTTTAATCAAACGAGGACGGTGGCAAATCAATATCGAGCAACCCGCTCTGATACCATGTTAAATTTTTATATTAATTAGGCTTTCAACAATGAGTTATGCACATAAGCTCAAATGAGGTTCCATCCCAAGACCAATTGGCCATGGGTGGAGTAACTCACAAGCTTATATACATGCTCAAACCCTTTGATTTCATCAATATGGGACAACACCCACTATCATATTCTTTGAATTTTATCAAGGTGGGACAATGCCCACTTTCATATATCGGCGAAAACACGCTTCGACCGACTTAAAAACCTTTCCGATGCGGCCGTTTCCGCGCGGATCGGCCATAGTTTGAATCTATATCATGTAAACAAGATAACAATTTCTAATAAGATATGAAGATATCACAGGACAATCTAGTTGAAACTTCCAGCCAAGCTAATAAACAAAAATAACAATTAGCACAGGAGAAGTCCGTTTATCCCCTGACCAATGCTACCTTAATGAATATGGTACCAGCTTGTCCTCCATTGTTAATTAAAGATAGCCGCTAAAGTACTGCCTCATCCACTTGTTAATTGTTGATGCAGACTATAATGCCTCCTTGTATATGGCTTTAAATGGTGGTATTTCCCTTGTTTCTTCTTCCTCAACTTCTTTTTGTTTTTTCCCAAAAAAAAGAATCAAAATCACCTAATAACTAGCCGTTTAGAACCCCCCCCCCAAAAAAACTCAAAACAACACCTAAGGTCTAATGTACTGAGACACTAATTCCAACTCGAACCTAAAACCCTAAAACATCTAAAATAATCAATCATCTAATTCTTTTTTTTTTAAAAAAAAAGAACCGCTAATAATACACTCCATAACTACTTGTTTAAAAAGAAAAGAGAACCTAATTTTAACCAAGTCTTTGATTTCAAGACTAGCCTACCCGAACTCTAATTCCAACCCCAACCAAAAACCCCAAACCCCTCTACAATAAATAGCTACCATACTATTTGGATTGAGGTAAAGAGAGGCAAGGGAGGGAAGAGAGGGGACGGAAGTAAAGAAAGGTGATTTATACTCACCTTATTTGGATTTCTTGTGAGAGGGGATGGAGGAAAAGGGGGTAGAGCTATTAAAAATCTTCCCTTCCCCTCTTTTCTCCTCATTTGGAGGGTGACTAAAAATGGGGGGAATGGGATGAATGATGACGAAATGTTCCCCTCCATTCTCCTTCCCTCCCCCTCACTCATTGTTCCCAAACAACGGCAACAGGAGTTAACTAACCTTCATTCCCCCTCCCCTTCCCTTTTCTCCCTCAATCCGAATAGACTGTATGTCTGCCACAACAATGTTAAACGCTCACCTCACCCTTTTTACCAGAAGATTTGCAGACCGTCAAATCTCTTGTCCAATTCAAGACATTTTGTAAGAGCTGGAACGTTCTTATTAGAAGTTCTTCATTTGTGGCTCGTTATTTTGATCACCTTGTCTCCAATGCAGGGGATAGAGGTAAACCCTTTGTTTTCCCAAAGACTCCGTTACTAAAACCCATGTCACATTGTCACTTGATTATTCAACTTCTGGGAGAACCACAATTACAGATTTCGAGTGGCCCCCATCTCTGGATGAAAAAGTAGAAAACAAGCAAGAGTTTTGTACGAGGTCACTCTTTTGGGCCCTGTGAATGGCATTTACTGCATATATAGGCCCTGTTCTTTTCATGGGTCAATTCTAAAATACCAACTTCAACCCACTTCAACTCACTTTTACTATTTTGACCAAGTTCAATTTATCACATAAAAAAAATTCAACCCACTTCAAGCTACTTCAATCCACGTCAACCTACTTCAACTTACTTCAACCTACCTGTTGGGATTTGTCCCAAATTCCTTTGCCAGTTTTGGAAATAAATAAAGTTATTTCCTTTTGTGAGATTATTTCTTGGCATCCAAGATCATGTTGTGTGTTTGAGATCTTCTGTATTATGGAAATTATATTATTTCCATACTTTGGGTTGAAGATTTTTCCTTTTTGGAAAGTTGATGGTTGGTGGCCAAGACATATGTTTGCGGCTAGGATTGAACCCTTGGTACCTGTGGGGCTTCCCTATAAATACTAGGTTGTTTAACCTTGTTTGATGCGGTGCAACTTGGGAGTGCCTGTGGGCAATTCCCTTTTCTATTCCACTTTTTGTTGGAGAGTTAGTATTGAGAGATTTTCGTTGTAATTGATCTCTTTCTTGGGTGTTTGAGATCTGTGTCTCTCTTGTTGTTGATCTCTGTATTGGGAATGAGATCGTTCTGTACTAACTCATATGATAGTGGATTTTGTGTCGGTGTTGCCGCCCGTGGTTTTCTCCCGTTTTGGGTTTCCACGTAAATCTTGTGTGTCGCTGTTTTGTTCCTGTTATTCTGGTTTGAATTTCTGAATATCTGTTTCATCCTATCGCTTCCGCTATTATTACCGCTCTAATTTCCTAACAAGTGGTATCAGAGCTCTGGTTATAGGATGTCTTCTATCATGAGGGTAGATATTCAGAAATTCGATGGGGAGATTAGTTTTAATCTCTGGAAGGTGCAGATGAGAGCAGTTCTCATTCAGCACGGGTTATAGAAGGTTCTGAAGGGACCTCACGTAAAACCCGAGAAGATAACTGACGAACAATGGGCAGCAGACCAAAAGAAGAGGCGTGGATCGTTGACGGATGAGGAATTTGGTCCAAGGTGGAGTTTGTTGGGATTTGTCCCAAATTCCTTTGCCGGTTTTGGAAATAAATAAAGTTATTTCCTTTTGTGAGATTATTTCTTGGCATCCAAGATCATGTTGTGTGTTTGAGATCTTCTGTATTATGGAAATTATATTATTTCCATACTTTGGGTTGAAGATTTTTCCTTTTTTGGAAAGTTGATGGTTGGTGGCCAAGACATATGTTTGCGGCTAGGATTGAACCCTTGGTACCTGTGGGGCTTCCCTATAAATACTAGGTTGTTTAACCTTGTTTGATGCGGTGCAACTTGGGAGTGCCTGTGGGCAATTCCCTTTTCTATTCCACTTTTTGTTGGGAGTTAGTATTGAGAGATTTTCGTTGTAATTGATCTCTTTCCTTGGGTGTTTGAGATCTGTGTCTCTCTTGTTGTTGATCTCTGTATTGGGAATGAGATCGTTCTGTACTAACTCATATGATAGTGGATTTTGTGTCGGTGTTGCCGCCCGTGGTTTTCTCCCGTTTTGGGTTTCCACGTAAATCTTGTGTGTCGCTGTTTTGTTCCTGTTATTCTGGTTTGAATTTTTGAATATCTGTTTCATCCTATCGCTTCCGCTATTATTACCGCTCTAATTTCCTAACACTACCTCAACCTACTTCACTCTTTTACCCACCCTAATTTACATACGAGAAGAACCGGCCCATAATAGATTGATTGATAGGTGGGTTGGTACCCTAACTCTCTGGAATCCAACTACGATAGAGTAGAAGCACATTCTACCACCTGTTGCTTTTCGATTCCCCGAGGAGTTGGGGGTGGTTCAATCCTGACATAAGTGCATAGATATTGTGGCTCTGCTTCTGTTATTAATGATTTCAAGGTCAGTAATCTGCCACTGGCACGACTTTATAGATGATCGGGATGATCACTGGGTTGTTAGAGTTTATAGTCTCTCCACTAATTCATGGAAGACCAAACACCATCTCATCCCCTACAATCTGCACTAAAGGCATTCCAACAACTCGACTGCCCCAGCGTACAGGTCATTTCATCACGTCCAGCATTTGGTCATTGCTTCCTCAAATATAAATTTCACTGGTCATGCCATTGGTGGGTTGTCGGACGACTATGCAAAGGAGTCTTGGCATTTGACATGGCTGCTGAATCGTTTCAATTAATAGACCGAGCTCCCTTCCCCAAACACTACTACAATTGCCTAACTAGCACTTGGGTCCTTAATAAGAGTCTCGCTTACTCCTGCAGCTATTTAGATGACCCCTATGGTACTATTGAGGTGTGGATCATGACGCAGTACAGTGTGAAAGATTCGTGGGTAATGTTGTATTCTTCGTGGGTCATGTCCTATTCTTTCAGACCCATTGGGATGAGTCTTGTTGGAATTCCAAATGATAACCAAATTTTCTTTCGCGATAACAACGTGACAGTTAGTCGCCTCTTAACTCTGGAGATGCTCAAGTTTATAAAGAGCATGCCATTTATGGAATTGAAGAGATAACCAAAGAGATACTATCAAGGTAGCATCCTTAGAAACATGCGCGAGACAACTCTAGGGGTTTTAAAGTACGAAGAAACCCTTGCACCCCTGACAGACGCCTTGAATTTTACCCTTGAATGGGCAAGTGAAGGCACACAGAAAAGTGCAGGGGATGCAAGAAGGGGAACTTACTTTGTTGGTTGACAATCTTCCTCAAATTCTTTATGGCTTTAAAGGATGATGTAGAAGAACTGGGAGGGTAAGCGACGCATATATTCCATCAAGAAAGGGCCAAAAAAACAGCAAAAGAAGATATGATTTGTTCAACTTTGGAGACTCAGGAGGCGATGAGGAGCATTTTGATGTTTAACAATCATTTTGCTAGAGGGAGCAGAATTAAGGCATGTATGCCTGATTCAACAAAAGCAGAGTCCACGTACGGTGTCACCAGCATCAATGGAGAAGAAAAGATATGTACGAAAGAAATGAGGACATTGTTAACGTTAGTAATGTCATATATATTAAGCCAAGAGGAGAAGAAAGAGAACTAAGATACTCGAGGAGAAGTTCAGGTACTCGAGCAGAATTAAGGCGCGGGCTTTTTGGACATGAGGTGCACTTTTACTTAAAAATGCTTGAAAAGCATTTCCAAACCATATTTTAACAAATAAGTTCGATGACAGCATTAAACAAGTGGTTAGACGTCTCAGCGGACTATACTATAGTATCTTGTATTGGATTCGTCGATTCTGAAGACATTTTAGGAAGGAGAGGAAAAAAAGGAAGGAAATAATATTTCACAGCATATTAGGGTGGAAAGAAAGTATATTCTTTAATTCTTCTTTCCATATTATTGGGGTCACCATATTTCCCATTTCGAGAGAGGGAGAGATCGGAAGATTGGTCAGCTCTGTCTTTATTAGAACACTATACATGCTTCAGCTACAACTGAACCCTCCATCCAAAATTTAAGGTTTCTAAATTAGGGTTCTTCTATATAGTCTATACTCGAAGCAATAGCATGCAATTAGATAAGAGTTTCTATACAACATCAAATAATATAGCAAAGGTAAGTATCAATTTAAAGATATTCGTGTTTTATCATGGTGTGTTCCCTTTTCACTCTCTGCCATGATCTTTTTCCATAAAGTGTGGGCTTAGGTCGTTTTGAGCCTCAGCCTGAAGCGCAAAAAGCCGCAGGCTTCTGTGGGCTTAAATAATGAGCTAGGCTCGACCACTTGCAAGGCGCACCAAATTGGGCTTCGGGCTTTTGTGAGCCTAGGCACGCCCAGGGCGCGCTTTATTAAACACAGCCTTTCTTTCAGTGAAGGTACGTTAACCTCTTGAACTTTCATTCAAAAGGGCAAGCTGAGCTCTACTTGGAGTTCAGAGCATCTTTCTTTCTTTTTTTTTTTTTTTAGCCCTTAATGATAGGTTTTGTCGTTTGCTGCATGTTTTTCTTCTGATGCGTTATCTTGGTTTGTTGTGAGTGGAAGATTCCATACAGAGGAAGAAAACCTTGCAAGGCATATTCATCATTAGTCAACGGGAAGAACCTTAAATAATACACAACTAGACATGCTGATGAAGGTTTTCCCCTTATATCAATTTGAATCAATGATTTTGTGACTGGAGATCAGAGATATGAATGTGATTGCTTTACTTGTCTGGTCAAGCAAAAAAGATTTATCTCAATTCTAAAAGATCTGACTAAACTCAGGAATATTATTATTTGTCCACTAGTGTAGACCCGTGCTATGCACCGTGCTTGATGAAATAGCCCGCTATAATATATAGATTATTAAAAATAAAAAATATTATAAAATATTAGCACTACATATATATTTGTTATTATAACTTTGAAAAATAAGATAATGATAAGACATTCAAAAAAAATACTAAATTGTCAACTTAATTCAGTACAAATGAGATTTATAGTGTACAAAACAAATAATGGTAATCTATATTAATGTAAAGATCATGGTAGATGACAGGATGATAAGCTAATGAGTGGAGCAGGACGGGGAAGACTCCTCGTTCTCTTCTTGTACCTGTACAGAAAATATTTTGCTTAGAAATCATTGCGTTGCTCACATTAATACAAACAGAGTTTATGGATATGTATTGTTCAGTTCGTATACCTGGAATTGGAATTTTTCAAGTGAAAAACTTCTTCTTCCCAGTCGACCGATATAATAAAATTGATAGGTAGTTCTGTATCTCGTTCACGTGGAGGTTCAACGATGAATATCCATGGTTTGTCGAGATAATCCTCCAGAATAGCGTACAGCGAAAGGTCACCATTTGGCTGAGGAAAACGCAAATGGGTTAGTGTGAGTAATAAGCAATCACGCAACAAATGATGTAGAAATGATGAAAGTATAGTACCAATGCTGTATACGCATCCAACTCTGCCGTGGTTGCATGGAGAAGAACCCGTGCATCTTCCTGGAGAACGGTAAACCTTCTAGAACCTGAATAATCTCTCAAGAGAACTATGAAGACGTACCTGTAATTTTAAATAAGTTAGTAAATTATACTATGAACACCCTGAATATCCATAATGAATGGAATATGACAATAGGAAACCGAATGTGTCAAACCTTTTTTGAGTCAAATTTGGTGGGTTTGAACACGTACAATAAGGCAGGTTCAAATTAAGTTCATGAGTGCGAGAACTTTTTTTGCAATTAGTGCAAGCATCGTACACCAACGGGTAGATTTTTTGGACATACGCAAAAATATAGAAAAATCTCACCTGTGCATATGAAATCTATAATATTACAATGTTGTTGAATGTTCTATATGAAAACATACAATTATAAGAATCAGAGAGTGTATTCACGTTTGGCCTCAATGCATATTCGTCCAATCTGATCCTCTGAGCAGCAAATAACTTTTCAAGATGAACCATTCGTAATGGTCTCTTACGCATTAAATCAAAGTGACCTATGACACCTTTAGTCCTAGTTAACCTGATGTACACAACGAAAATACCATGTATGAGTTCAATTGCAAACTTGAACTTGCTACAAAAAGTATCTTATGTTACAAATTGTAAGTACCATCCTTCAAAGACATCTGTTGCTTCGATATCAGGATTAATCAGCAATCTATTGGTTGGTAAAGTAGAAACCGATACCCCTACGTACAATTATTTTTTGTAAAAGTTAATACAAAAGTATGTCATAAAATGTCCAAAGATTGAACAACATTATCAAATAGGGATTATCAATTTGAGGACGATTATACCTTCGTAGGCCCTAACATGCACTCGAGAGGCCAAAAGTATGTTTTCATAGTACAGGTGTCGGTGAAGATGAGCACCCTCAATTTCCGCAAAATCTCCCCACAAAGTTAACCTCAAAGTGCGCATCCTATGTAAAATCATTGCATGCACGAATCTTAGAATATAAATAGGCGGTATATGAAAGCCGGAAAAACGTAATGGAAAATACATACTGCATATCACATAGTAACACTTCCTGCTTTGCAGTGCCCTTCGTTTTTGTTCTTGACACATCAGATATAGAAACCACCATGCCGATGACATCTGTAATGGAGCAAAATAAAAATCATTTTCAGGCCTGGTTGCTGAGATAAAGCTTCTTGAATTTCAGGCCAGTTTGGATTGCAAGTGAATGTCACAAAAAAATCCGGATATCCCATTTGATTACAGATGGCCATTGCATTCAAAAAATATTGTCTCATATAACGTGGCCCTCCCGTGAATGATGCAGGTAAGATTAACCTTTTCCCTACTGCATAAGCATCATTTTCACTGGCTGTAACAACATCTTGCAAGCCATTGTACAGTTCTGCGCGTAGTGTACCCTGGTGGTCCCTAAAATACCTTAACCTCCAAGCCTCAATCGCAGCATAGCAATCAACAACAAATTGAAGAAATAATCTACCACACCGAAGTAATATATTCCCCTCATCAGGTCTATATTGTATGAGGAATGCAACAAATTCTCTCATTGTCATATGTCCCCGACTGCTGCTTGATCCTTCAACACATGAAATATTGAGCGACCAACCATCTGTTCCATATGGAAACAGCAAAGGGTACTGAAGAGGCATATACGATGGATGAGTTTCATATATTCGTTGTAAGCTGCCATCCATTTTGCGAACAATTATGTCTCGTTCCTCTTCTCTTCCACGGTCACCCCCAACTATAAGAACAGCAACTTCGTCTACGGTAGGCATCGTATATTGTCGTCCAGGATGTGCCTTGATAAGACGGATTTTTAAGTCAACAACATTATCGGCCTGTAGGATATCTCGTGCATTCCGGAAAATCCTTACGTAGGGGTTGACAGTATCGAGCATGCGTTGTAGGGCATGTAAAGTTGCATGATCAACTCCACGAATACTTTCCTGGTTGTTCAAAGCTCTACATCGATTTTGGATTTCATCATGTGTGTCATAGATATATAGTTGAGCAAATTTTGGCCTCTGTCCTTCCGCTGGGAGTAATGAATCAATCCGATGATAATTTTGTCCACTTATTCTGAATGAGTAAGGACCACGTCCATCCATTACAGACTGGTCAATAGTTCCACCCATAGATGTGAATGACAACATACAGTTGTATGCCCTTATGTTATCAAGGAAATTTGGTTGGCTCAATAACATGTTCAGCAACGAAGGAGGGGGAGGTAATGCCGACAACATAATACGACCACTTTGACAACATATCATGAATCGACGTTGCGAAATACTGGTCTTGGCAACTCTTTCATCCAACCACATGGTTGCTTTACAGTGACAGCATGAAACCAGAGCTCCCGTGAAATTCCAGCGACTTGAGAACCTTCTAACCGGGGGATTCGTACGTGCTATTGCTAACTCAATTGCTCTAGATTCTGCCTGATGGCGTTCGCGTTCTGCAATAAACTGTGACTATGCTTGATCTCGATGACGTCGGCTAAATAGCCTCCATCGAGCATTTTGTCGAGCAAGTCTAGTTTGTAGGCTAATTCTACTGCTATCTGATCCTTCCGGTGAAGTTTCCATTTTTATGAGAGAAAATAATGTGTACAATAAATCAAACTATAATCAAATGTTTGAGTCATATGGAACTTAATTACTTATACAAAACATCTGTTAGTGTCTCATTTGTACTAAGGTGTATTCAAATAATTTTTTTGGATGTGTTTGAGGGAAGGAAATGTTCCCCTTCATTTGTTCGATCGAAAAAATCACAAATATGGTTCACAAAGTTTATTTCAAAATGGAGACATGTTTATGTTGTAATTTTCAATTGCATTTCATATAAGTGTATGTATTTATCAATCTTATGTTTTCATTTATTTTTTAGTAAGTTTTAGTAATTTATTTCACTTATGTGCATTGATACTGAGTTTTAAATTTTATGATCATTGCTGTAGCAATTTTAGATGTATGTCGATAAACTTCACCTATTGCAATAAACTTCTAGTTAAAGTATCAGAAACTTAAGTGTTAATTGTTACATATTTATTTCTTCTATGCGTATTTATATTTATATTGAGTTTCAAATATTCTGATTATAATTGTAGTAATTTATGTGTATCTGGATTAACTTCAACTATCATCGTTATTTTGTCTTAAATAATTTTTGTATTTCGTTACCCATATATACTATATATATATAGAGAGAGAGAGAGAGAGAGAGAGAGTATATATGGGTAACCACATGCAATATATAGGTTGTATATTGCATATATGGTTCACAAAACATAAATAAAAAAGGGAGACATATTTATGTTTTAGTTTTTTAGTTTTATTCCATTTGTGTTTTGGGTGTAGAAAGAATGCCTATTTATTTTTTATGTATTACTTTTTCAATCTTTGTTTTTTTTTTTAGTGTTACATATTTATTTTATTTATGTCTATTTATATTTGTATGTTTTTTGAAGTGTTTCATTTCTATTTTAAATTTTTTAGCTGTACGTTTTTTATTTTTGTTTTTAAGGGTTATATATTTATGTTGTCTATGTCTATTTATATTGGGTTTTAAATATTCTCATCATTACTTGAGTAATTTATGTGTTTCTCAATTAAATTCAACTATTATTATGAGCTTCCAATTAAAGTATCCATAATTTTGTATCGGAGAAATGCTCAAAATAAAATAAGTATTCATAACATTGATGCGTTGTATGATTTGTTTAAAATTTTCGAAATAAATGCGTATTTCAGCATGAAACATTACCAAATTAATTAAAATAAAATCTACACACACACATATGTATATAATTTCATATTGGACAAATACGCAAGAAAAGTATTCATACCATGAATGTATTGCATGTAGACGACAATTTATGTTAATAATTGTTATGGACATTTTATATAACATACATTTGCTTTTTCAACCATGAAAATGAAACATCAACTAATTAATTGAAACTAAACCTATACAAAAGAATATATGTATATTAGGATATCTATATATACATATAAGTATATATATATATATATATATATATATATATATATATATATATATATATAGCTATATATAGATCTATATATATGTAATGATATATATCTATATATGTATGTTTATACATAAGTGTATTGTATTGTATATGTAAATATGTATGTTCAAAATGATTATGGGCTGAATTATCTGCTTAATATATAATAAACAGCCTTCCATTTACATTTGCTTTTTCAACCATGAAAATGAAACATCAACTAATTAATTGAAACTAAACCTATACAAAAGAATATATGTATATTAGGATATCTATATATACATATAAGTATATATATATATATATATATATATATATATATATATATATATATATATATAAATAATATATATATATATATATATATATATATATATATATATATATATATATATATATAGATATATATAGCTATATATAGATCTATATATATGTAATGATATATATCTATATATGTATGTTTATATATAAGTGTATTGTATTGTATATGTAAATATGTATGTTCAAAATGATTATGGGCTGAATTATCTGCTTAATATATAATAAACAGCCCAAATGGAAAACCTGGCCATTCCCATTGTTTGGACTGTGAGGGTAAGAGAGATAATTCATTTGGGCTTAAACATTCCCAACTCTCGGCTCTTAATATAGATTTCGGACAGCCTCACTCATGCCCTCACAGCCTCACTCTCACCGCCGCTTCTCCCTTTCCCTCACTCCCACCGCTGCAAACCCTAGATGCTCTCAGACTCACGCTCGCTCCCACCTTTACCGTACTCTCGCGATTGCGCTCGTGCTTCTTTCACGCTCATGCTTACTCTCACTCTTTCCCACAGATTCAAAGGAATGAGAATCGAAGGAGTCAGAATGAGAATCGAAGGAGTCAAATCTTTCTTGTACAGAGATAATTCATCTTTGATTTGGATTTTGTGAGGTACAGTTGCACTGATCTTCACTCGTATATGCTATTAAGCAAATTCATGTTTGGGTGTCGTTGATTCAGACCTTTCGTGTCTGAAACTTTCGGCTTTCCTTCCTTGAATGTGTGTTCTTGACTCCTTATGTTCAGATCTTTCTTGCTTTACTAACTTTTTTTTTAGGATTTTAGGGGGGGGGGGAATCTGATTTGTGTAGTACTTAGGTTTTCTCTTCTTCATTTCTGCGAGATCTGTTGTATCATTACCTACTTATCCTAATATCTTTGAAAGATTGTTGGTTTGATCCGATTGTTTTTCTGTTGTAGGGTTCGATCTGTACAAGATCTATGCGACATGCATCCAAGGGCGGGAATCTGCCTTGAAAAAGCTGAAATGGGTTTATTTCTAAATCTCTATCTTTAAGCTGAAATAGGTCGTTTTTCTGTTGTAGAGTTCGATCTGTTCTATTATTACCTACTTATCCTAATTTCAGATGCATAATTCATTCTCTGAACAGTTCTGCATGTGGGTTTAAATTAGCTCTGTTCATGCATGCAGGGTTCGATCCTAATATAATTTAGATCTGTTCATCAAAATAATTTAGATCTGTTTCCTTGATCTGATCACTTATGTTTCTTTTTGCTTATGGGGTTTTTTTGGCCAAAGGTATTCCTTGATCTTGATGTTTAAGGACGATTGTTTTATGTCGATTGTTATTGCCTTTTCGGATTTGTATTCTATGGTGTTTTGCTCATCTGATCACAAAATAAGCTTTGAAACTTTTGGCTTTCCTTGACTTCTTTGGATGTGGTCTTTGACTCTTTGTGCTCAAATATTTTTTGCTTTAGTAACTCCCTTTGAGTATTTTAGGTTGGGAATTTGATTTGTGTGGTACATATGTTCTTTATTCTTCATTTCTGCCAGATTTGCTCTATCATTGCCTACTTATCCTGGTCTCTTTGGAAAATCATTATGTGTCTATGCAATTGCTTGAATTTTTCTATATTTTTTATGCGGTTAAGAGTTAGACCTATGTGTGTTAAGCTGTGTGGAGTACCTGTTTAATTCTGCTTTTGATTTGTGTGTTATTTTAGTGTATACATTTGATTTTGAGTCAGGGTTTTAATCCCTAGTTATGTGGCATGATTTCTTACAATGCCTTTGTATTTTTTTTTGGGGGGGTGATGATGGGTCTGCTAATGAAGTCAGTTGGGAATCTTATTTGCCTTCTGCCATTTATGTTCATTTGCCTTCTGATCTGTTTAATTTTGCTTTCGATTTGTGGCTTATTTTAATGTTTACATCTGATGTTGAGTTAGGGTTCAAATCCCTAGTTATGTGGCATGATTTCTTACATACCGAATTTATTATAAGCAATTATTTGGTGCCCTAATCGAATTGCAGAAGTTTGTGATTCACTATCCACAAAAATCTAGCGCTTTCTTCATTTGGATTCATCTCAATTGGGTAAGCAACTCCAAGGACTGATAGACACAGGTAGCATTTCTAGAATTTTATTATAAGCAAGTATTCCAGCTCTTCTTGCCTGTTTATTTATTTTTGAATTAGATTCTTCAGTATCATCTTTGAATCTGGCTATCCTTGCACTATAGAGACCACACAAAATAAGCCTTGAAACTTTCAACTTTGCTTCACTTTGGATGTGTGTTTTTGACTCTTTGTGCTCAGATATTTTTGCTTTAATGAATCCGTTTGAGTATTTTAAGTTGGGACACTTTCAACTTTCTTTTACTTTTACCTTTGAATGAGATTCTTCATTATCATCTTTGAATCTGGTCAGATTTTTTTCGGGTTTGTATTCTATGGTGTTTTGCTCATCTGATCAGAAAATAAGCTTAGAAACTTTTGCCTTTCCTTGACTTCTTTGGATGTAAAACACTTGAAATATGCCACCAAATTAATTGATTTTCACGTGCTGTTATTTAGGATTGCATGCTGTATGTACAGTTTGGATTGCAACTGATTATGTGCCACGCTTCAAATATACACGAAATTATGGGTTCATTGGGAGCATATATTACATAGGTTGGAGTAGAATGAGATTCTTCATTATCATCTTTGAATCTGGTCAGATTCTCAGATATTTTTGCTTTAATGAATCCATTTGAGTATTTTAAGTTGGGACACTTTCAACTTTCTTTCACTTTTACCTTTGAATGAGATTCTTCATTATCATCTTTGAATCCAGTCAGATTTTTTTGGGGTTTGTATTCTATGGTGTTTTGCTCATCTGATCAGAAAATAAGCTTAGAAACTTTTGGCTTTCCTTGACTTCTTTAGATGTAAAACACTTGAAATATACCACCAAGTTAATTGCTTTTCACCTGCTGTTATTTAGGATTGCATGTTGTATGTACAGTTTGGATTGCAACTGATTATGTACCACGTTTCAAATATACAAGAAATTATGGGTTCATTGGGAGCATATATTACATAGGTTGGAGTAGAATGAGATTCTTCATTATCATCTTTGAATCTGGTCAGATTTTTTGGGGGTTTGTATTCTATGGTGTTTTGCTCATCTGATCAGAAAATAAGCTTAGAAACTTTTGGCTTTCCTTGACTTCTTTGGATGTAAAACACTTGAAATATGCCACCAAGTTAATTGCTTTTCACATACTGTTATTTAGGATTGCATGCTGTATGTACAGTTTGGATTGCAACTGATTATGTGCCACGCTTCAAATATACACGAAATTATGGGTTCATTGGGAGCATATATTACATAGGTTGGAGTAGTGTAAATATTTACCTGAGACTCGGTTCAAGAGAGTAAGCCTTGAATTGTTGTGCGTCCGATTTTGGCAATAGTTAGCCTCAAATCCTAACACAGTTCTGGCAATATTTGGCTTCAAACTGTAAATAGATATGCACTTATCAATTGTGATAGCATGTATGGAAAATTAAAGTATCAAGTAAGAGCTTACCTTGTTGTATAGCAGCAAATTTCTAGTGGATGAATAAATGAGGCGGCTACGTGCTGTGATATGTGAGAAAAGACGATAGTCAAAAGATGCTCTATTGCGACACCGCTGGATTATATAGATGTAATTGTGTGTTAGAAGGATATGTGCAGGTGGTTTAGATGCTATCAAATTGTTTTATTGGTATATATTTTATGGTTTAGATGTAGTAATTGTGTATTAGAAGGATTTGTAAAATTTGAGAATAATGGAAGATTTGCAGTGGCAGAGAAGTAGAAGTTTGACAGAGAATTAGAAGATTTGCAGTGGCAGAGGAAGTAGAAGATTGATAGAATAGGGAACACGGTCCTTCACGGCTGGCAGATTTTTTTTTTATATTTTATGATTTTATTGTTTTTTTTCTTCTGAAAATCCAAAATGAAGAGAAGTTTATTTGGTGTGAAGTTTGTTAGGGGTGGGAATGTGGGAACTTGGGCGGCTGGGGAAGGGGCAGTTACATATTTTTTCAGTTTTGTTTAAATTATTTTGATGGCCAGGATTAAATTTGTAAGACAATTAAACGGTGTAGATTTATTTTATCTCCGCAAATCGCTCCTGTGCGAGAGAAGTAGAAGTTTGACAGAGAATTAGAAGATTTGCAGTGGCAGAGGAAGTAGAAAATTGATAGAATAGGGAACATGGTCCTTCACGGCTGGCAGATTTTTTTTTTTTATATTTTATGATTTTATTGTTTTTTTCCTTCTGAAAATTCAAAATGAAGAGAAGTCTATTTGGTGTGAAGTTTATTAGGGGTGGGAATGTGGGAACTTGGGCGGTTGGGGAAGGGGCAGTTACATACTTTTTTCAGTTTTGTTTAAATTATTTTGATGGCCAGGATTAAATTTGTAAGACAATTAAATGGTGTAGACTTATTTTATCTCTGCAAATCGCTCCTGTGCGAGTATTCTAGGGTTTGGCAAAGATTGTTATTATATTAGTATAGATATAGTCGCAAATAACTATAAAGTCTCTAATGAAGTCTGTAATTACCTCCACATTGAAGGTTAAAAAAAAAAATCAGGATCAATTTGTTTTTTTTTTTTAAAAACAAAGAGCAAAATTTGTGCACAAAGTAAAAGCTTTTGAGCCATATGCTTCATTTAAAATAAAAAAAAAATGGACAACTTTTTGCTATGTAATAAGAGCGGGATAAATCAGTCCAACTACTTTCAACAGGATGTCATGTGACGGTTGTAAATTATACTATTGTTGAATTGAGATAAACTCAATGACATTCTACAGAAGAGTGAAAAATTGTACTTTTAAATTGAAATCATATTTGGGGAAGATCAATACTATTTGCAGTTATGCGTCATACGGTGCTATTACTCTTATGTAGGCTCCAGGGCAGACAAGTATGCCAATAATCTAACTCTTCTTTGTTTTTGTCTGATAGAATTTTGGTCCAACCCTGCCTTCCTCAATTGATGGTATGATAGTGACGCTACAATACTTAGTCTTAAGTACACAGTGCTGCCCTTTAACAGGAGGGCTATTGTACTATGTACTATGACCATAACGTGGTGATTGATTATCGATGGGTCTGGCCCCAAATAACCCTACTTGTCTGTCAATGGCATTCGGTCAAATTGTTGAAAAATTTGGGTTCTTTACACAATATTTTTAATTGACAATGGAGTTGCATACTTGAGGTTGCTAGATTGTACTTAATTCTAGTTGTATTCCCTGCAATATAATCAGGTTTTATTAGAGATGATTAATGTCCAACTTTGTCGCAGATTTAAGAAAAGGACATGCTAAGTGCAAAAGTATGATTTCTGTGAATAGGGTGAATTTATGTAAATATAAAAAGGAAAAAGATTTAAATTTCGAGTAAAGTACGTGAACCTGATCAAGTGGGTAAGAGTATGACGCACTATACTCTTGAGATTATAATCTAATTTTTTGCACTAGCTCAATGGTGTGGTAACCACTTTTTTGAGCAGCACTGGCCTTTTGGGTAGGAGTTTTGGATGGAGTACGAATTTTTGTGGATGGAAATTCATGTCTTATTAGGAAGCAACGTGTTTATTAACCTAACTTCTCATTCATTCTCTGCATTAGATTACAAACATGAGGATGAAGTAGGGTGGATGGCCTAAGACATTACTGTTCAATGCTATTATTGCTCCATGCTACTACTGTATTGCATAATTAAACAGCAAGAATCAATAATTGAAAAATTAGATCAAAATCAAAATTTATTTTAGATTAGCTTTAAACCCTATCAAATCAAATCCAAATTGTTGAATATGCATTGAATCAAAATACATATATATAGAAAAATCCATATATACGAAAAACATAACTAGGGATTGAACCCTTCGAAAATTATACATTAATTTTCCCCCTTTTTTGGGGATGGTAATTTAGTGCAAGCATATATCGATGGCTCGTTTGGCAGTATATATGTAAGTACATCCAGCCTGTGCTTAGGTTTTCTTTCCTGATCATCAGTCCTCAAGTACTCGTAGTGGTTTCCCATCCATGGTCCTTTAATTCTCCCAACTAAGAAAAATCACAAGTCTAGTCATCAAATCAATAAGTTAACTGTTAGTATGTTACTTTAGATTTATTCACAGTTTGAGACTGCAGCCTATGGCTAGGTCCTCCCGGGCTCCCACTCCAATATAGTACGTACGTGCATGCTGGACAGATATGGAGATCATACTCTCATAGAGAATGCATGGGAAGTACCATAAAAGGCACAGTTAATCCGAATTAAGCAGTACAAAGCCATTTTGTACTTGATAACATGGACAGCTTTTAAATACAAGGCCTATAAATTCAAACACTTCATGAACAGTCTAACAATAAGTAAGATTTATTCATTATAGAGTTGTCAAAAGTTGATTCAATACAATTATAGATTCAAACTGAATATGAAGTTAATTTGGTTCGAGTAGAGATTTTCAATCTCTTTAGTTAAATGGGGTTGGTAGGTTTAATCTATTTAATTAATTAGGTTAGATTCGGATGAAAATTTGAACACAAAAAATATCTATTTATCTCGTTTAATTAAACGGGTTAAATAGATCGATCTATTTACCCAATTACCATTTATCTTTGGTAGAAATTGTGAAAACGCAGAGTTTAATCAAAGTCAACTATGTTTGCCAGCTCGTGATTCTTGTGGACAACGGGATATTCTAAATGTGACCCATTTGTATTAAATATGTTAATGGCGTAAATTTCATGTCAACTTGCTTAAAAATAAACGACTACAAATCAAGACTTTTAACTCGTTTAATAGACGAATTAGGTTCAAATCGATAATTTCTCAACCCATTTAAATTTAATGAGAATACAAACTCAATGAAACTTGACCTGACAACCAGAATTTATTATATATGTACTTTCAGACGTCGTAACATTTATGGCTTTGTAATTAAATGTTTCACAACATTATTTGATTAACTAGCGACTAGCCACTGATTCAAAAATACATACAGCAGCGTGTGTGTGCGTACATTTATAATAATTTCAAGAAGATGTAGATATATATAGCGCAAGTGTATGTAACAGTAATACACAGACAACAGGCGCGTGTATTTTGATCTCTCTAATCACAATATTCAGCTGTTTGTAAACAGTTATGTGAAGAGCTATTTGTCAAAAGTTAACTTAGATTTCTGTGTAAGGTTCTTGCATTTGATAAAATATATCTTTCCCTTTCCAAAATTAAAACTATTGAGAATTTTTCGAGAAAAATTGTTAGAGTATGAAAGTGGATATTATCCCATATTGATAAAATTCAAACAATATGATAGTAGGTGTTATCTCACATTGATGAAATTAAAGAGTTTGAGCATGTATATAAGCTTGTGAGTTACTGCACCTATCGCCAATTGGTTTTGGGTTGGAACCTCATTTGAACTTATATGCATGACTCTTTATTAATTGTCCAATTAATATAAAAATTTAACAGAAATAGTCGAAATCTAGTGAACAAATGTTGCAAATGAGCAAAAAATTATATGGTAGAAAACTACATACTTCACCATCAATAATATTCCAAACACAAATTTACTAATTAACATTTTGTATTTCCCATCTATTTTGGATGCTTCCCATAGGCTAACTTGCAAACCAAATGCACTTATTTTAGTCTTTTGGCTTGTCCCCCAAAGTAAGTGCTATTAACTAGAAACGAGCAACCTATAATAGTAAGTGCTATTAACTTGTGCGTTAAAAGATTTCCAACTTTAAAATCTTTTCTAATTTTTTTATGAAATCGGTCTACCCGCTGACAATAATTTTGATATAGATAAGATTATTTATGTCTAAATCCCTATATATACGATATACCCGATACAAATAAGACCCATAATGAGAAGAGTTATTATTATTGTATACATGCTATTTTTATTTTTTAAAAAGTAGGTGCGTAATATGATATGAACAGTCCCTCTGTAGGCATTCTCCCTAGATTATGTTATTGTTGTATGCAATGTTAGTATTGTACCAATCTCTCTACGAACTAAACACCTCCCCTCCCCTTCTCTCTCTCACATCATGCACATGTACATAAACAAAAGCAGGCCATAAAAACCCACCTCAGCCCCTCTCTTTCTCGATATCCCTCCCATCACCTTGATGAAACTCACAAGACCACCCACTCCCACCCTCTCCCCCTAAAACCCAACACCTCTCTCTTCTTCTCTCTTTAACCAACCGCCTCTCCCCCACCCACCTCCTCCCTCTCAAAACCATCCGTATAATCTTTTAGTTGAGTTGGTTCTTAAACCGCTACAAACAATGTCATCATCGGAGAAAACTCCACCACCGATGCCAGACCCAGAGACTCGCAAAGGGTCTAACTCTAGCCCAACCCCAAGCCGAAGGGGCTCAGGTTCATCACCAGCACAACAATCAGAAGCACAAGAGATGAAGCCACTCAAGTGCCCGCGATGCGACTCATCCAACACAAAGTTCTGCTACTACAACAACTACAGCCTGAGGCAGCCCCGCCACTTCTGCAAGACCTGCCGCCGCTACTGGACCCACGGCGGCTCCCTCCGCAACGTCCCCATTGGCGGCGCCTCCCGTAAACCCAAGAACAATCTCAAACTCAAACCCAAATCCTCACCCTCCTCTTCCGGATCCCACCCTGACCCGACCCATCACCACTTAATCGGAGCTGGGTCTTGTACTGCTATAACTACAACTGCAACTACAACAACCACCAGCTGTGGGGACCACATCCACGTGGCCATCGAGTCCTTGAGCTCCATCAATCAGGAGATGCACTGGAAACTGCAGCACCAGCGCCTGCTCAGCTTGATTTATGATCATCATCCTCATGATCAGCCTGATAATAACCAGAACAATGAGTTGTTGCAGAAGCAGCTGGGTGAGGTGGGTCCCACAGAGTGGTTCATTGATCAAACGACATCGTATGTTCCGGGTAATTATTCTAGTGTGACTGATAGCACTGAGGTTGAAGCTGCTGATAATCCTGATGATTGGAACTACTTACATCATCAGTTCAATGGATTTCGGTAGAATATACGAATATATGTATGAATTAAGTTTAATGAACTAAGGCTAATTAATTATGGCTCAGGTAATTAGTAATTCATTAGAATTTCATCTCCAGCATAATATATCATGTATATCAACTACTAAGCTAATTCTTGGAGTAAATAATTTCAGAACGTCAAATATGAGTGATACAATGCTAGTAGTAGTTATTGTACGTATTACTTTGTTCTTAATTAATTATTCAGTTATTAATTATTAATTTTGAAATAGCTGCTAGCTAATTCATTAGAATTCTTTCGCAGTACATTTTATGTGCTCATTGTTTCAACATTTTTCCCACAAATATTGCTATCAATTTTAATCTTGGTCTAAAATGCATGACAGTTAGTAATGAGATTTTAATTTTGATATTCGATCCTAGTTGTGTTTGGTAGGGGTGAATAATTTTTCTGAAAAATAATTTTCTCATTTTACGGTATTTGGTAAAACAAGTGGAGTAAATTTGTTTTCAGGGGGAAATCATTTTTCCTAGAATAAAGAAAAATAGTTTACCAAACAACTGGAAATATGAACTGAAAATCATTTTACATAAAAAATAATTTTTTAAAAAATAATTTTTAACTCTACCAAGCACACCCTAAAACGACATTTGAGTTTTAAGAAGAAGTTTTTAGGTAAAGATTTCAAAAGACTTTGTCTCACTTCAATAAAGGGTCTTTGGGCATAGGGTAAAGTGATTTGAGAGGTTTTGGCATTGTTATATTGTCGGTAAAACCCTAGAGGGAACAAACTCATTGGTTTTCTTTTTGTTGGTATATTTTAAATGATTGCAGTTAGTCAACATCGTCACCCTCAGATCACCCATCAAGTTTGTTAGAACACCAACTACCATACAAATTGGCTACCTAAGCTGGCTACGATAAATGCCAACCCCCCCCCCCCCTTCAATTTCCCCTCTATCTTGTCCATGACAATGCATCACTAGAGTTGTCAATCAGGTCAAATTCTGATTTGACCTGTTTAATAACCATCTGATATTTACGTATGTATCCATCTTAATAATAGCTTAAATTGATCATTTGAAGATCTTGCATGACACATATGTCTTTATGTCAAATGGCTAAAGTATATGCACCCTATTGTAGATCAAATTAAAATAATATCATGTCTTATCGAATTTATGTTTCTCTCCAAATAACAAATCAGATTCATATTATATTGTCATGTCGCAATTCACATGAGCTACTCTAACAAGTTAGTTAGCAATTTAATGGTCTTATGTGGTATGTGGAACTTTGGTGGGCTTCAAAGGGGTTAAATGAATCCAGCCATGTCAACATCTGGATGGTTGTTTATGTATGTAGGGTTTGCACTTTCTTTTTAAATTCACTGCACAAAAAACAAAAAGAAAAGGAAAAGGTCTCTTGGACTAGCTAGCTTGGCTTTTTAAAGGTCGTAGCTAGTAGGAGACGGAGTCATGGATTTATTCTGTACGTTTTGCTAATTTTGAATTCTGTTTTATTTAATTTGAAAGAGGGGGAAAAAATAAAAAGGATTATAGGAGACACACTGGAGCATTTCCTATTTTTGCTTTGCCTAGTTTGCCTTTTGCGTCTAGAAGTCACCTAAACGTATTTATATTTGAAAGGTTTAGAAGATACTTCCAGAAGTCACCTAAACATATTTATATTTAAAAAAAGAAAAATACCACAAATACACGTCACAGATTCAAGGTGCATGAATTCCTGGATGTATGCAAGAATTTGCCCCAGGTTTCATTAAAGAACAGAACTATGCGTGGATATTCAGTTTTAATGGAAGATGGTAGAGCGAAGAAGAAGAAGAAGAGGAGGAGGGAGCAAGATGAACGTGAAAGATTAACAACTTGGAAGAAGAAGAAGAAGAAGAAGAAGAAGAAGAAGAAGTGTCCATCATTTTCAAACGGTCACTTTTTCCAGAATCTGATCACAGCTTAGACTGTAAAATGCAAGAAGCTCATGACACTTCACACATAGTATCATCAATTCTGCATTAATTCTTCCAAGTCATTAATTATTACAACGCACCAATCACAAACAATGTATCACAACCAATGGAATAGATCCATCTACTTGTTCCGGGTCCCCCCAAGTACCCTTTATTTATTCTGATCTCCTATCACTACGTACGTCTGTTCCAGGGGTTCAAAGTTCAGAAACATCTTGCATGAACAATGCGCCTTCTATGTACCGAAAAAATCAATATCAGTTCTTAATGTTCATCATATCAATAACCCTAGCTAAGTTAATTAGAACTTTGCAGTGATCAATTTAAACTCTTGCATATCATCCACAAAGGCCACGACTGTGACCATCTTTCTGAATCAAAGTGGTGTAAATCAATTTTCCTGCAGCCTATTGTAGCGGAAGATTTTGGTAGAGAATCCAAAGAGGCCATATATTAAAAATAACATGTGTTTACTACTTGTTAGCTTGCAATAATATAAAGACATGCTCCTATTTAATTGGATAGAATGTTTTTCTAAATCATTAAAAACTATTCAATTATTTTATTAATGAAAAGCTCTTTCAATTAACACAGCAAGTCAAGACCACTTGCTTGATACAAATTGTTGGGGAGAACCAAGGAGAGGGCTCACTTCAACCAAAGCTCATGACAACAAGTCCAAGTGAGGTTTCATCCTAAAACGAATTGGCAATGTGGGACTCTTCACTCACGTGTGACATTTCCAACAATCTTCCCCTCACACGTGAGTCTCTTCCGGCCCACTCAACGTACACACTCCCCCTTGAGTAGAAGTCTTTACCATGGGTGTCAAGCCACCATCAAGACTATACTCGCACTCTACTCCACAGAGTCTACATACTGCTCTACTCCGATCCTTCATGCTATCCACGCTGTAGCATGCGTGTTTCCGCTTGATCAACGCGTGCGTGTCACTCTGCCATGCCACACCTTTTTTCGCCCAGCCGAACGCACCATCAGCTTTGGTACCACTGTTAGGGAGAACTAAGGAGGGGGCCCCTTCAACCAAGGCCCATGGCAACAAGCCCAAATAAGGTTCTATCCTAAAACCAATTGGCAATAGGAGGAGTAGCCTACTTGGCTTATATATTATGGTCCTTCTCTTCATACTCCCGATGTGGGTCTTTTCACTCATGTGTGACATTTTCAACACAAATTACATGGTAGTCATGATCATGAATCCACAAATTCGTATAGGTTACCTTATATGTAATTTTGTTTTAATTTTAAGAACACGCCCCTATTTCCATAGTCTCATTTCCACATGCACACACGCGCACACACAAAAAAAAAAAAAAAAAGGTTCCTTGGTTTAAATTAGACCATCTTACTAGATCTACATATTGGAGTCTACAATATAAGTGTTACATGCTTTGTTGAGTTCTGTAAGTGACCACGTAATTGTTGAGATTCTTTATCAAGAAGTTTTTTGGCTTTTTTTTTTTTTTTTTTGGGTCTTTGCAACCAAAGTTGTTTCAAAGTGGTCGAAACAATCAGATCAAGCTACGTGACTTACACTGTTTTTAGGGGGGTGGGGGTGGGTAAAAGCTATCAAGTTTGTTAATCGGTCCACCAGAGAAATTCTCAAAACTCATTCTTAGGGGGTGGTGTTTGGTGAGCAAAAAAGAGTTGGGGACTTGGATTCTTAGGTTTTAAGTTTCACTCCCTAATGTTTGGTGATTAATTTGAGAAAAGCAACCTGATACTTGGGGGAATCAAGTTCCCCCATAAACCCCTGGAACTTGAACCCTCCTATTATTGAGGGGTTTCAAATTCTCATCCTTAGGGTTCAACATTATTGTTGTTGTTGTTGTTGTTGTTGTTGTTGTTGTTATTATTATTATTATTATTATAATATAATAATAATAATAATTATAATATAATTATTATTACAATATTATAATAATAATAATAATAATATAATTATGATTATTATTATATAATTATAATTATAATAAAAAATAACAATTATTATTATACTATAATTATAATAATAATAATTATTATTATTACTATAATAATAATAATTATTATAATAATATAATAATTACAATTATTATTATATAATTATAATTATAATAAAAAATAATTATTATACTATAATTATAATAATAATTATTATTATTACTATTATAATAATAATTATAATAATAATATTATTATTATTATTGTAATCATAATTATAATTACAATTGTAATTATAATTATAATAATAATTATTATATAATAATTATTAGTATTATTGTAATTATTATTATTATAGTAATTATTATTGTTATTATAGTAAATATTATTATTATAAACATTCATACTTGCATATAATATTTCTAAAATAAAAACAGAGTTGATTCCATTCCAAAACTGCTCACCAAACAGCAAGGAGTGGGACCTGATTTCATTTCAGTTTTCATCAAACAACTGGGTTCAGGATTCAAATTCCATACCCAAACCCCTAGGATTCAAGTCTTGATTCCATTCCATTCTAATTTCTCTCACCAAACAGGACCTTATTTATAACGTTATGAAGAGGGGGGGGGGGAACTTGAATGATTAGAAAGGTTAATCAAACACTCCTATTAAGGTAAAAAGTAATTGACGTGTCACACACACGCTAAAATTTTAACAGTAGGATTAGCAAGCCACAACAACATCTAAATCCTCTACAGAGATTATGGCCTATGGTGACCAGCTGGTGGGGGGAGGGGGGATGGAGCCTTGCCCTTTACAAGTAGAGAGCCTATATGCAACGAAATTACCCAATAAGAAACGGGTAAAAGACTTCGACTTTAGAGAATTATGTGTGAGTTTATTGAAGAGAAGTATAGTACAAAAACAACGAAAGCTAGTTGCCTATAGCTTGTTAGCCTTTCTGGTGTCAAACCCATCAGCACCACATCTTCTTCTTAGCATCCTTGTCTTTAGTAACTTGAGCATTATCTCTGCTAACTCTGCTGTGAATGAGGGGCCTTTGAGTGCCCGCAGCTGGTCTTGTAGTTGTCTTCATGACGACACGAGAAAATGGTTTAGGAGGGTCGGATTTCCTGATTCTTTTATCGTGCAATGCAGCTGCATTTGGTCCGGGCATTTGGTTCTCTGTCTCTCCACTTCTGAACTCCCTTTTCCTTCTTGTTTCATGAACAACTTCACCGTGCTTAGACATGGTGGAGCCATGACTTGCTCTGTGAGATGACGAGTTTGAGCTTCTCAAAATGAAAGGATCAACCTCGCCCATCGCCTCATCCCTCAAAGCAGAGGGCCTTCCTCCAATGGGTGTAGCTCCTGCTACTTCTCCATAGTCCATGGATGCCACTCTATGCTCCAATTGTTGTTCCTTTTCCTTTATCTTTTCCTCGAGCTCCTTGATCTGTCATGAAATAAAAGCAATTCTAGAAAATCTCAGGCAACTGATGCTGGCAATAGTGCAGCACTCGTGATGAAATAACTGACTCGTAGTTGAAGCCTAGCAATCACGTCAGCATTCAAGTGGGTTCATATTTTGGTCTTTGATCAATTTGTGGTACAAGCCACAAGCTTGTTAAACAAGTGCGGTCAAATATTGCTCTGGCAGATTTTGGTTAAGTTGGGCATGACGCATGTCAAAATCAGATATAGTTCACAATCTGGATGCCATAAATAGAGTTTGATTTGGGGTCATTTGGCTCAAGTAATTGATATGTTGGAGTAACAAAAATAAGGATTAGGGAACAACCTTTTGATGCAGCAAGCGAGACTCGTGGCTGCATTCCTGTTGCAATTTATCCTCCAGCTCTTTAATCTGCAAGCCATATGAAAATTTATAATCACTCGAAACTTGATGTGTGCTGCTCAGTGATATGGAAACATACAAATGATATAATTCGAACCTACCCTTTGCTGCAGAGTCAAGGAGTGAGCTTCAGAGTGTTGCTCCTGCTCTTTTAGCTTCTTCTCAAGATCTCTTACCTGCTTTCAAAACACAACGGCACCAGTATATAATCAGAATGATGGGTTAAACCAGCAAATGAAAGAGGGCAATCCACTGACGTATGCTAGGGTATGGGCAGCAGATAAGATAGGCGAGAATAATAATACCATCCACCTCCCTCCTGGGCTGGTTTTCTGGGTTTACTACTTTGATGATTACTAAACTATGATGCCAACAAGAAAGATGGAAAATAAACAGAAAATTATCAGGAGGGAATTCTACCTCTTGTAGAACTGCTGAATCATTTTGTTGTTGCTCTCTAAGCTTGTTTTCTAGTTGTTTGACCTTCATAATTAATGATAATAACCAGAAAAAAGTATTATGAACAGCTGTTTATGATTAAAAGTTTGAGTCGAGCAATAATATGAAGCATGCAAGAGGAAACCTTTTGCTGAAGAATAGAGCAAGTTTCTTCTTTCCCCCTTAATCTCTCTTGCAGTTGAAGAAGCTGCGTTTCAGTCTGACTATCTGAAGCTGACCTCACTTCTAATTGTTCTTCCAGCTCCCGAATCTTTTCTTGTTGATTTCTGTAAATCTGGTCTTTGCCTCTAGCCTTATTTTCCATGTTCTGCAAACTTTCTTCCAGTTTTCTTATTGATTCATCTTTGCATTTTGACTCTTGCCTTGCTTTCTCAAGCTGCAGCATTTTGTTAAAGGCATAATAGTTAGGTTACTGCCTGAGGTTTCTCCGATAGGCAAATAATAATTGATAAAAGAACAACAAAAATGAAGAAGTTACCAGCATCTTTGTCTTCTGCAGCTCACTTGTGTCGATCTGTCTTTTAGCTGGGGCTAATTCAACCCCACGGACCCGACTGGCAAAATTCAGTGAGCTCACAGTCTCACCCAAGTCATGCTCTGATGGGCTGATTTGGACAAACATTAATGTCTTCGAATCACCTCCTTCAAAAGATAGGAAAATTCCAGGAAGAAGATGTCACTTTCAGAAGTACAGAAGAATGATGATTAACCAGTCTGCAATGACAAACAAAGAGACTGACTCCCTCAAAAAGGATTATCTTTAACTCTTTTCGTCTAGCCACAAAAAATAAATAAATATATAAGTAAATAAATGAAAGCCTTTTATCAGCAGAAATATCAGAACAAGACGAGAAATAAGATAGCACACACCTAACGATCATTATCAAGCAAGCAAATAAACATCAAGGTTTAAACATTTCAATCCTTGAAGAAGAAGAAAATGTTGAAAAGGGTGTAGGGAATAGAAGAAGAAGACCAGGATTACCTAATGAATCCTGCAGTAAATGCGTGAGCTTGGAATTCCTGAGATCAAAGACAAAGTCAGCAAACCAGCTTGTTTGAAGAACAATTATAAACTTCATTGAAAGGAGCACATGTTGACCTGTAGGGAATGTGACTGCTTTTATTTGCCAAAGCAGATATCACGTCTCCTAGAGCCGATAGAGATCTATTAATATTCTGAGCTTCCTTCAATCGCTCTCCTTGCACATCAGTCTTTGCCAACCTTTCGCTCCCAGCCAAATCTACTAGCCAAAGCTTGCTTTTTGTGCACTCGCCATTCATTAGATTCTTTGCTTTTACCAATATACAAAGCATGCTGTAGAACAGCAGCAAGTTAGCTAATCCAAGGCTAGGGGAAAATGAAACAGGGTGTGACATTAATGACTAAAGATAATAGACATAATTAAATAACAAGAAGCTTCACCAGTGAGAACGGCTACTATGCTCATTCACATTGTTAGATCCAACAGCCCGAGCATTACTCCCAGCCTGCAACACTTGCCAAACTTGTTTTATGTTATCAACTTTTGCTTCAACAATTCCTGGAATGTGGTGAGACCCTTCAGAGCTCTGCTTTATCTCTAACCTGATACCACCATAGGAGGAAGAGTGACAACTGTAAGCCATTTTTCCTAAGATGATGTTAAATTTGAGCATGTGAAACAGCCAGTATAACACTACTTTACCTTTTAGATGTTGAAATATCTAATAGATCCCTGATCTGCTCATTATAGACCTCAAGAACACTGACTGATATGTCATAGGAGAAGGTGTCACTCCTCTCCTCGACAATTCTGAACAGCTGCTCAACGGTTCTATAATTCACACCACGATTCTGCACTGTGCCCTCCATTGTGAAAGTCTTTCCAGTTCCAGTTTGCCCATAAGCAAATATGCACACATTAAAGCCATCTAAAACTGACGTTGCCATAGGACATGCATCTGCAAACACGTCAACTGCACAGTAGAAACAAAAACTGATAATTAAACTCCTTTAACATAAACAACTGAAAAGTGCATTATCAACTAGACTCCAGCACTAAGTTGCTGACGTATTTAAAAAGCATCCAAAAAAACCTCTTCCATAGAGTATATCTAACAATACCTTGGTCATCATCTGGTGTGAAAACCCTGTCAAATTTGAATGTCTTCTTGGTTGATCCACTAGTGAGAACACCTAGCTCTCCATCTTTGGCTCCACTGAAATCTACTACATTTGCATAGCCGGCTGCGATCTCCTTCTTACTTGGTGGTCGGCAGCGACAAAAGACCCTGATGTTCCCTGAAATCAAGAGGTATGATCCGAATCTTCATGCAGAATTTTCAGCAGAACTCACAAGGGATATATAGCTTCATGGCATTAAATGTCACATGCACTTAAAAGATATTTTGAGATTTTAAACATACCTTTTGCCTCTTGAATTTCATTGAAGAGCTTCTTTCTCTTCTTTTGCTCCTCAATATACTTCTCCTTCAGTTCCTCACACTGAGCAACTGAAAACAAATACATTCAGGTGACCACCGCTAATGTCCAAAACCACAGGAAAGTTTAGTTTTATGTCTAGCTCACCCAACATCTGAACTGCAGAAACCATTTTGGTTAAATCAGGAATTGAATCGGTACAGTCATGTGCTTCGCGAGACAGCTGTGAATGCTCTTCTCTCATTTCCTGTAAATGTTTGCAAATGCTTGATTGGATTATGAAACACAATATTTGACTATGTTGAGATAGCACAGAACATGCCCAGGTATTTCTTGTATTTGCTAAACAAACATATGCGGATTACCTTAATTTTTTCTTCTAACCCAGAAATTGCCATGACCCACAACTTCTTATCATGCTCATACTTCTCAGATAAGGCTCTCAACTTCTGAGCTTGCTCCTCTACTGTCTGGTCTATAATTTTTTGAAAGAGAAAATGAAGAAAATAAAATATTAGGGAAGCAAGACGATTCATAGAATAAATGCATCCAAATAATAGAAACAGACAGAAACGGATCTAGATCATATAACATTATCAGCTTATACCACCAATAAACCAATAAACTAATCATTAATCAACTGCACTACAATCTCCAAAGTCTGTATAAAAATTATCTCAAAAGAAAGAAAGCATAGTCAAGGACTAGAAATCAGGGTATTTAACGTCTCATTCAATTTTTTTTTTTTGGGGGGGGGGGGGAGTAATAAAGTCTGATTCAGTTAATGAAGCAGAATAGGAATATCATATTAAATTTAGACGAGATTTTACTGTGCCACAAAAGGCCCAAAATCCAGGAGAAAGAGTAGCAGATATCCCTCAACTAGATGCTTCACGAAAAACAAGAAATGTTCCTCCTGAGACCTAGACGCATGCATCTACCAACGATTTTAAATTCAATTACTAGCGAAACACATTTTTAGCAAGCTCTCTCAACTTACCTAGAGAGTAGGTCTGGAACAACCTGTTGTCAAGTTCCATTCTAACCTTCTCCAACTGTTCATTTGCCGCCGTCAAAGACATCCAAGCCTGATAGCATTCATCCGTCTTCCGCTGACACTGCTGATTCAGTTCTTCAATTTTCTTTTTGTACTTGGCCATTGATTTCATCCGAATGTCCTTCTCCTAGTACAAAATATCGATGGAAAATTCAGAAATAGCATGCTCTAAATGTCTTGCTTCAACAGTATTCTGCATTTGTTCATTACCTGAGCTAGAGGAGCTTCAATCTCAGCAGCACAATTGTGACATCTAAGACGCTCATGAGTTTGTTGAGAATCTGCAATCAGTTAACAACAGAAGTCAAAAAAATTGACATCATAAATTGCAGCTATCTTCGAACCAACAAGACTCATTATAACCGATAGATTACATGCTTATGGTACCTGCCAAATTTGGAGCCCTACGAATGCAAATTCCACTAACTACAGGACTTCCATGAATTCCTTCGAACCTTAATATGATTGTGCCCTCTTCCTTAACAGAAGTTCTTGAGTCAACAAGCTGCAGTGGCTTGTTTGCGCCAACAACAGCAAAAATATCAAAATCAGAGAGAACCTGCCAGTTTGATGACAATGGAGCCATCATCAGTTTACTCCAGTTCTTCAGCACAAGTTGTAACAGATAGTTTATAACATGTAGCTTGGACAGAACACTTGCCTTCTCATCCTGTATGTAGACATTGAATACTCTTATTCCTTTAGGCCCATAGGTGTTTATGATCTCGACAAAGTGTAGGTCAACAAAGTAATCCCCAGGAGGAAGATCTCTGAACTGGTAACTAAAGTTCCCTAATCGTGCTGACTGATATATGAATGGGTAATCACCACCCTCAGTTATGCATTCATCAGTTCTTAGAATATCCCCACCTTGATAGTGAGCATCTGCTAGGAACTCTATGCCAGCTTCTACTCGACTTGAATCCTCACATCCAGCATTGACAAATGCTACAATGTCATCTGGTTATACAGGACAAATGTTCAAGGTGAGGACCACCTATAATTCTGATTATAAAGAACAACCTAACTTTAGTCATCAACCTATGCAGTTGAATTGTAAGCACTACCAACATACAATATCATTGATTGATCCTTTCATCCTCAGCTTGGAAATCAATAGGGATATAAAATATTATCCTAGATAAATAAAAAAACTAAAAAGTACATCTTAAATTTGAAATACAACATGTTGAGGCTAGAAGTATTGGATTTCACCATCAAATTCAATCATAGAAGAACTATCATGCAACATTCTTTGGGGGGGGGGGGGGATTCCTCATCTAACCACCAGGAAGGCAGCAAATCAGCTCATTCCAGTTTGTGCTGGCCCGAAGTCCCCACGTTGAACATAAAATATGCAAAAAGTTTCTTCCGTTTTCACAGCAAATTCCAAATTCTAGCAGAGTATCGACAATTTCACCAAATGCTCAAATAAAATTTTCATTCTTTTATCTCAGCTCATAAATTAGAAGCAAACAGGTCAAAATTGAAAAATTAAGCACAACTCTGACAGTAATACAACAAAAGCCTAACCTGTGCAGCAAGATCTTGAAAACCCATTGGGAACTAATCTCGAATTTGAATCACAAACCATAGAATCTGCTGGTGATTCTTGAAATCCATCCATTTGGAAGTCTTGATCTTCCTCACTCAAGGGCTTTTCTTCCGTAAAGATTAGTAGGCCAGATGGGTCTTTGTTCCAATCTAAAACCCCAGAACCCAATTGGCCTGGAATTAGGGTTTCTGCTTCTCGGGGCAATTCTTCGAAATGACCACCCTCCATTAGACAGAGAGAGATTAACGATTTACGTGGATTTGGTGAAAAATCTTGAAGCTAAAGAGAAGAATTCGTGCTGATTTAGGAGCAACGAAGAGTGCGTATTGCGCAATGGAGTCTGACAGAGTGACAGTGTTGTGGTGTTCTTCCTTTTCTTTCTTTTGCCTGTCCTTTTTTTAAGCGTTTCAAATTTCCAAATCGACCGTTAGAGGGACTGTTAATAAGGGGCAATTCAAAAGGCGAAACGTTTATATGTTAAAAGGAAAATTCTTTGCATTTGTGAGATTCAGACAACGTTCAAAAATTATGGGTTTTCACGGGCCTTTTTTGGGCCTTGGGTCACGCCCCCTGATGGGCAAACTTTTTTTTTTGGGGGGGGGGGGGGGGAGGGAGTAAAACACGATGGGCAAACTAGTTGAAGTGTTGAAGGTTCAGACCAAAACTAGAATTTTTTTTTTTTTTTTTACAGAATACAAAGCAATTAAGACATAATGCAAGTTAGCCTTTTAAAAAGGGTTCAACGAAGGAAAATCAAATGGAATTACAATTATATATGGGCTACTTCTAGAGAGAGAAATGAAATTCTAGTGAGAAGTGCTCTCATCCATTGCTTGTAACCCTAATTCATCCCCTGCCGCAGCGCATCTGGGCCTCTACCTCAGAGTGCAGACTCCAATTGCGTCTGAATTGCTTCTTGATTCTAATCTCCACCTCCCTAATCCTTCCTTACTAGATCCGAGTTTCAGCCAGAATCATGGCACTGGGGTTCCAGAAGCCCCCGATTAGCTTGTCAGTCTTTCTGCTTTCGCCATGCCTCTTCTTTGCACATCTAATTGAAGTGTTGAAGGCTCAGACCAAACCAAAAATATTTTTATTCTTTTTTACGGGATACAAAGCAATTAAGCACATAATGCAAGCTAGCCTTTTAAAAAGGGTTCAACAAAGGAAAATCAAATGGCATTACAATTATACATGGGCTAGCTCTACAGAGAGAAATGAAATTCTAGTGAGAAGTGGTCTCATCCTTTGCTTGTAACCCTAGTTCATCCCCTGCCACGGCGCATTTGGGCCTCTACCTCAGAGTGGGGACTCCAATTGTGTCTGAATTACTTCTTGATTCTAATCTCCACCTCCATAATCCTTCCTTGCTAGATCTGAGTTTCAGCCAGAATCATGGCACTGGGGTTCCAGAAGCCTCCGATTAGCCTGTCAGTCTTTCTACTTTCGCCATGCCTCTTCTTTGCATATCTATTCGTCTAAGACCAGTAGATCTTACTTGATGACTCAAATCCTTGATGGGAGTGTGGTTATTAAGTGCTTCTTGGCAGACCTCAACAACTGACAATCCATATTTCGCACGTATAAGTGCAGATATACTTCCTTCTTGAGTCTCTTGAGGTCCTATCCAATCACTATGGGTATTCTTATGAACAGGGTTACAACCTTCTCACTTATATGTCATCTCACGACTCCCCCTTCCCTCTATGACCCCACAAAATTAGGGTTTGAGTCCCTCTGTGATGAGTGGTTCTCTAAGATAAGTTGCATACCACAAAGGAATTGGAAAAGGAGCGAGGATTGCAATACCAGCTGCAGGAGTGAGTTTCAGATCCATGGCTTAAAGCCAGGGCAGCAAGCAACCTTGTTTGGTCTAATCGGGGGTAATCGAACCTCTTCATATCATGATAGCAATGAAGATTTACAAATCCTCTACAAGAGCACAAGTGACATTCTTCCATCATTCTCTGTTGTTACTTGGTTGGGTGTTAAATTAGATAAAGATAGCTTGAGTGTTATGTTAGGATTCGTACCTATTGTTATGAGTCTGTATTTGCTATCTATCGCTTGTTTCGTGTTATGCGCCTATGTTAATGATGTCTGATAATTTTTTTATTCACTTGTTCACTCTTCCTGAGCAAAGAGAGGAAATCACCTCTTTATTTAAGGACCGCCTTTAGTTGAGAATTGTGTATCATCCTCTGCCTTTTCTTTTCCCTCTATTACCGGACTTCATATGTCTAACCCCCTAATCTCGCCTCCACTTTCTCCTGTTGTCTATGATAATGGTGGTAATGACAACATAAACCAAGATCCCTCTTTTTGTGCTACTCCCCAACCTTTGGTTCCACACAATCTTAGTGGACGTGGAGGTAGTAGCTCATGCTCTTCAAATCATAGCACCAGCCCCTCGTTCACTGAGGCTCTCAAATTCGGTATGGATATTCTGATCCTAATTCGCATCCCTCAGCTACAAAGGGAAATAACTCTCCACTGTCGTCGGCTCTGCCTCACTCAGATAACAAGCTAGGTTCTCCTTTACCTACTGAGCCCCTTGATGCTAAGTCTCTTCCTGGGTCATCTCATTCACCACCCCTCATTGTCCAGAACATGGATGAATTAGCAGCTCTTTATCTTTTGGGTTAAGTATGGGGGGATTCTACTTAGATTTGCAAATATTGAGGACAAAGAAATGGTCTGGTGGGGGAGGCCTTGGTTTATGGGAAGTTTTAACTTTCTCTTATAGCTGGGTTCCATTCTTTGATCCTTTCTCTGTCTGTATTGGAAGAATAGATCAATGAGCGTTTTCAAATTACCAGGAGAATTTTGCCAAAGCCTGCAATCCATTATAAATGGTTACAGGTGGGGCAAAAAGGAAGGAGCGAGGAAAATTCATTGAGTGAATAAAAGTAAGTTATGTGAATCAAAATCGGAGGGGGGGCTCGGGTTTAGAGACTTGGAGGATTTTAATACCGCGCTTCTTGCTAAACAGGTGTGACGTATGATTATTCACCTAACATCTCTTGTGTCCCAAATTCTCAAGGCTCGTTATTTTCCAAACTGTGGCATTTTGGAAGCTAAGCTTGGGGCTAGGCCGAGTTATATTTGGAGGCGCTTGTGGGGGCCCAAGTGGGTGATCGACAAAGGAACGCATTGGTTGATCGGAGATGGATATTCGTTGAACATCTAGGAAGCAAAATGGGTACCAAGGCCCGTGACTTTTAAATTCATCACTCCTTTCAAACCCGCGTTCGCGCTGATTAGGGTTGCCAACTTAATCGACCATGCCTCTGGTAGATGGAGGAATGATATGATTGATAATATTCTTCTTCCGATGGATGGATAAATTGTGAAATCTATTCCTTTGTGCAACCATTGGCCCCGAGACCGAATTATGTGGCATTACGCGAATGATGGTAAGTATTCGGTCAAGTCAGCATACCGTATGATCCGCGAATCGAAGGCAAGAATGGTGTCCAGCCCAAGCGCACCAACAATCACCTCCGTTTGGAAGAAGCTATGGACACTGGATATTCCCCCGAAAATCAAAATGTGTGCGTGGAGAGTGGCTAACAAAGCTTTACCGTCAAAGGTGGGGGTTGCGAGGAGGGTTCATGCAGTGTCTTGTTTGCGTGATATATGCAGGGAAATGGAGGAAACGGACTGTCATGCTCTATTTGAATGTTGTCTGGCCCGTGGATTATGGGTCAACAGCGATTTGGAGGACGTGGTGGGGTCATGCTTGAGGAATTGTGTATTGGATTCGTTAATGGTTGTCCATGCCAAGATGGGGGAGAAACTGGAGGCTTTCATTACGATGATCTGGGCATGCTGGCAAACGAGAAATACCATGCTGTTTGGGCAAGTGAGTGTCACTTCAAAGAAAATGGTGGTAAGGGCTTTTGCTTTGGTTAAGGAATACAGGGAAGCTAGTGTGAAGCTGGATACGGGGCACCCTAACTCGGATTCGGCATGGAAGGCTCCAAGTGCAGGATACTTAAAAGTGAACTTTGATGGGACTTTGATTGGCGAGGAGTAGACCTTATCAAAATGAGGGTCGGGTTGGGTTTAAAGTCGGGTCATGAGGGTCGGCAGGTAGGATTTTCTTGACCCTGACCCTATCCGGATCAGCATACCCCTGACCCTAACCCTGACCTTGCGGGTACCCTCGGGTCATTGGGTTAGACCCGACCCTTAAACCCCCCGATATAGAAAATGAGATTTTTCACTAAATTTTCTTTTTATTATAAGGGTCAACATTAAATATCTTACAAAATAAAAAATCAAACGATAATATAATGCTCCTATGAAACATATCACAACTATAAACACTTTAATGCGTAAGTTAGTCATTAAACCAATAGAACGATTAGTTCACTAAAATGACTACTCAGTCTACTCCAAAAATCAAAGAGAGCGTTAGAAGATTACGAACCAATGAGATTTGGTGAGGTGAGTGGGGGGAAGATGCTAATGAGAGATGAAAAATGAAAGCGAAAAAGTTTTGAACAAATGAAACCAAAAGTTTCTTATTTTTATTTTAATTTTAAATTTTTTTTTAAAAAGTGAGGGTCAGCGGGTCGAGTCAGTGGGTCAAAACCTTTACCCAAACTCGACCCTCTTCATAGTCGGGTACCCTCAATTTGAGGGTCGGGGCGGATCGGAATAAAAAAGGCTGACCCTGACCCTCATTTTTGAGGGTCAGATTGGGCCGGGTCGAGCGGGTCCCTGATCGGTTGATCGGGTCTAGCGAGGAGTGCCACGAGTTGGGTATGGTGGTAAGGGATGGCGAGGGTTGTGTAGTCATGGCGGGGGTCAGGCAGGAGATCGGGTGTTATGGACCTGAGTGTGTGGAGGCAATGACGTGCAGATGGGCTATGCAACAAGCACTCGAGTAGGGGTTAGAGACAGTTATTATGGAGGGAGATTCCTTGGGTCTCATCTCGAAGTTGCAGAAGAAGAAACGTCCAAATATGGAGCTTGGACTTATTATCCATGATATTTTAATGCTTGTCAATCGTTTTAGTTTTTGTTCGTTTGGTCATGTTAAGAGAGCAAGAAATAGGGTGGCTCACACTGTCGCTCACATTCAACCTTACAATCATTTGGATCATGTTTGGATGGATGAGTGCCCGGATTGCATCCTCAATCTGATAGTGAACGATTTATTTAATGCTCTTACAGTTTAGTTGAATAAAATCCAGTCTTTTATTTTAAAAAAAAGATAATTTTATCAGACATAAAAAACAATAATAATTTTATCATACATAAATAGGGTGGCTCACACTCTCGCTCACATTCAACCTTACAATCATTTGGATCGTGTTTGGATGGATGAGTGCCTGGATTGCATCCTCAATCTGATAGTGAACAATTTATTTAATGCTCTTACAGTTTAGTTGAATAAAATCCAGTCTTTTATTTTTAAAAAAAGATAATTTTATCAGACATAAAGAACAATAATAATTCTAGCAGAGAGAGAGAGAAAGGAGCACGTACATTTTAGGAGGGAGAAAAATTAACTTTATTTTTTTCGATAAAGATTAAAAACTAATTGGGTAGTTTCCACATTAAGAAGAGTGGAAATAGGGGAAACATGGGATAAGAGGAGAAATTTTTTCCTTCTAAAAAATTAATGTGTTTTTTGAATGAAAGACTGAGATTTTATTTTGGAAGAGATCAACGGTCCACAAACTTCAATGTATGAAATTTTAGAATTGAAGGAGTGAAAACTTTTAAACCCTTTTTATTTTGCTACTTATAAGAGCATTCGCAGCGGGAAACAAAAGTGGAATGCGGGACCCATTCTTGCCACATGTTCAAAAAGCATTGGAGCAGCAGGACATTGCCATGCGTAGTGGAATGCTGCCCAGTTCTACCACGCGAGGCACTTTTATGTTTTTTATTGTATTTTTTGTTTTTTTCTTTTTTTGAGTAAATACATAATTTTTAAATTATAAAAAATAGATCTTGTGCTATAAGATGGGTCAATGATAAATATTTTATTGGATGATTAAAATTATAGTTTTATAAATTGAAGAGGTAATAAAATATAATTTCTAAAAAATTAAAATATTTACTGATATGATAAGCTTGAGTCCCAAGAATTAAAAATTTGGTCTAATATAATTTGCAAGTATGGTAAATCAAATAAAGCAATGAATCTGATCTGCGTATTCTGAAGCGGTAAAAAAGGCACTAACCATTAGCTATGTTAGAAGGCCAACTCTGTCAAAATGGCGAAAGTTCTGTGGTCCCCCAGCTGAGACGCATTTGAGACTTTGAGCTATGCTAATCGTGGACTTTATTCTTAAAATAAAGATGAAATGTTCTGCGATATTTCCATATGAGTGCGAGATTTTAGGCGGTAAAAAAGCACTAGCTGTCCGATGTAAGTCCTAGAATGCAGTTGTGCCGTTGGACTAGAGAAAATCCTAGGGAAAAATAAAGGAAAAAAAACCTTTGAAGAGGCTATATTAAGAGTGTACTTAGATCTCAGTGAGTCTCATCCCTCTCTCTCAATATGCCATCTCTGACTAATCCGCCTACCCTTCATGGACACCACATTCACATATCCCCAATACCTATATGTACCCTTATTCATCATTCAAGTATACCGTGATGGCCTGTTTTTTCTTTCAATCATTCTTTTAGGTTGTTCAATTAACCTGAGATGGGATTATTTTTTTATTTAATTTCTGGTGTTAATTGAACAATTTAAAAGTTGTATTGGTAGGATTCAATGTTCAATTGGTTTTGCGTCCTGGAATCAAGATCTACATCTCATCTATTTAATTCTTTAATTTTCATTCTGATTGTTCTATTAACTTTGAATCAGAGATTTCTAATTGAACTATTCGAAGGATTTTTGTTATTAGGTTTTTCAATTGAGATTTAAGATTTATTTTGTGCATATATCATTGACAGATTGAATATTTAGTTGAAGAATTTCTTTCATTCAAGATGAATTAGATTTCATAGTTTCATACATTTTACATTTACATTTCATTAGTGCTGTATTTTATTTATCTATATAACTATATCTAAGAACGAGTGAAGTAATATGCTTTCAACAAGTGTCTTCATATGATTGGCTTTTGCAAACTTATAATTAATTCATTTTTTAATAAAATAATATAATTTGAGAACAAAACAATATAAAGACTAAAATAAATGTTTTTGAAAAGTGATTGAAACATTGATTGCGAGTGGTGGTTTAAAACTTTTACTATAACTACATTATTATTTTATACGATCTAATAAATACGTTATACACGAGTAATAGTAGCAGCTATGTTTTAATATACAATAAATTGAATTAATCATCTTAATAATAATAAATAGTCTTTTTTCTACACAATCACAATTACAGTTTTGTAGATCCTATTAAATAAGAGGCATAGTTGAAAATTTAACTATTTAACTTTTCACAATTAAAATTGTACTGTTAAATTTGTTATATATTAACTAATAAATTTTAGTTAGTATAAAATAATAAATTTATTTTACTTGATTGAAATGTTTTTTGAATGAAATATTTACGGAACATTGAGATAAGATCGCATTAGAAATATCAACCATATTGTTATAGTTGAGATGTTTATTATCTAAAAAGAATATTTCAGTGAATGTCAACCTGAGTATTGAACTGTTTGTTTTTTATTATTAATTTTTAACTATATGTTATAAAGAGTTGACATATGATTACTCGTTTTGCCAAATTTGTCGTAATCCTAAAGTGCTAAAAAAATTCTTACATGATTTTTATACTATTTTTAACAAAGAAAATCAAAAAACTATAGATGTGCATGCGAGGTAAGGGTTAAATGCTACTAATTATGATTGTTCAATTATGTAAATGGTTTTTTTTCAGTAATTGACAATACACGTCCCTTTTTATTTTTTCTTTTTTGGCCTTTTATTCATCCAGTGGTACGTCAAGTAATGGATCTAACCATGGTTACACTTTGTTGAACTTGTGTAGAAGATGTATCAAATTGTATATTTTCATTCATTTTATATTTATATTCTGTTACTTAGGTATTTTGTTTATAGTTATACATTTCTAATTATGTGATAAGTGCATTTGAATCTTTTTTTGAGCAGATGATAATTGAAACAATGTCTCTTTTTTTTATTTTCATTATTCTTCCTTTATTATTTATTTATCAAATGGTGGGTTTTAGTACTGGTTCTCTTTTGGGCTAGGCCTTTTCCCTTCCTAAAGGCCTCATTACCTTGACAAGCCCATTGACATTTGAACATGAATATTTTGTTGATTTGTTTCATGGTCGTCTAATTTTTGTTAAAGGCTTTTTAGTTTGATGGGTCGAGCTTTTTAGCAGAACATTGTGCGATTTGAGGTTGATGATCGATATTTCTGTTTTTTGCAGATTTCGTCAGATTTTTAGCAGTACAATGTGCGATTTTATCTTTGTTGTTTCGACCTAATTTTACTGTTGATTTTTTTGATTTTTCTTTGTGTCATCATTTCTTGCCTATCTCATTGTTGATACTGGCCATTTTTGCTTTGTATTTGCGTCAATTTGATCTCATTGCTCAATTTTGCGATTTTCTTTGTTGTATTGATTTGATCTTGTAATCGTCATCAGGTGGTTAATTTCATTTGTTTACTTTATTGATTTTATCCCTCATGCTTGATTTTATCTTGACCTAAATTTAGCTGCTGATTTTTTTGGTTTCATTGTTTAGACTATGGCTTTTAAAGCTCGGCTTGCAGTTTCTGCCCTACGGAGGCTCCAGAATGCTAGGAATGTTGAGTTGAAGGAGTTTAGAGTGTTGGATGCGGTCCAGAAAAAATGTACTGAGGGCTCAGCTATGTTTGAGGATCGTACTAAGTTGAGGTTGGGAGCTCTGATGTTGGATTGAAGGATATTGCTGGGCTGGATAAGTTTGAGGCTGGTGTGACAAGGTTTGAGAGGAGTATTGGCATGCTGAATTCGAGTGTGAAAAATTTGGATACCCATATTGAGTCACTGAGCTCTCATGTGCAAAACCTGGAGAATAAATATGACCAGGTTAACAAGCAATTGGTTGAGTTGGTTGATTCTGTGGTCAAAGGGAATTGATAAGAAATTTGCGGAATGAATCGATTCATTGCCATGGTCTGATATATATATTATAATAGAAATATCTAAGAAAAGGAAATAGAGTTATTCTAGGAAACGGATACCTAAAGATATGGCTAAACATAAGGAAAGAAGATTACAGAAAATCACAGCTAACTGATATTCACAATATTAGTGATATTACAACTAATATTCACAATATCACTAATACGCCCCCTCAAGTTGGAGAGTATGGATCAAGGACTCCCAACTTGCCAAGTAGGAACTGAAACTGAGGCTTGCCGAGTGCTTTAGTGAGAATGTCTGCGGGTTGCTGAGTAGTCGCCAAATGAGATGTAGCAATGTTTTCTGCCTGGAGTTGTTCCCGCATATAATGGCAGCCAATCTCAATATGCTTTGTACGCTCGTGGAAAACGGGGTTCGAAGCAATATGTAAGGCAGCTTGGTTATCACAAAATAAACGCATGGGGCGTGTGTGAAAAACACCAAGAGAAGCTAAGAAGGATTTCAGCCATGTAAGCTCACAAGTAGCAACAACCATAGCACGGTACTCAGCTTCGGCGGAGGAACAAGCAACGGTAGGTTGTTTCTTGGTTTTCCAAGAACAGGAGAACTCCCAAGTTGGACAAAGTACGCCGTTAGGGAACGGCAAGTAAGAGGACAAGCAGCCTAATCGGCGTCGTAGAAAGCAAATAACTGTAAAGAACTCCCAGATTGAAGAAGAATACCCTGGCCAGGAGAGCCCTTCAAGTAACGAAGAACTCGATATGCGGCATCCAAGTGGTCTTGGCGTGGTTGATGCAGGAACTGGGTAAGAATGTGGATAGCATATGATAAATCAGGGCGAGTAAGAGACAAATAAACAAGTCGACCCACAAGACGACGGTATCGACCGGGGTCACTCAGAAATCGACCCGAAGCAGTAGCTAGGTGATGGTTTTGCTCCATAGGAGTGGCAACAGGCTTAGCACCAGTAAGACCAGCCTCAGATAAAATGTCCATTGTATACTTACGTTGAGAAAGAAATAAACCAGAAGAATTTCAACCACTTCTAGTCCCAAGAAATATTTCAAAGTGCCCAAATCTTTGAGCTGAAAACAACTATTCAAGTATTTCTTAAATGAGGTGCAAGCAGTGGAGGTATTACCTGCAACAATGATGTCATCCACATAAACAAGAACAACTAAGAAAACACCGTTCTGACGGTAAGTAAATAGAGTGTGATCAGCATGAGATTGAATAAAACCATATGACCAAAGAGCCGTAGAAAGCTTGGCAAAACAATTTCGGGGAGACTGACGAAGACCGTATAAGGACTTGCGAAGACGACACACTTTCCCAGGGTGGGAGGCAGAATACCCGGGTGGAAGTCTCATATACACTTCTTCATGAAGATCACCATGAGGAAAGGCATTATTAACATCAAGTTGGTGAAGTTCCCATCCCGTAATAACGGCAATAGCAAGAAAAGTGCGTACACTAACAAGCTTTGCAACAAGAGTAAAGGTTTCGTCAAAGTCCAAGCCCTCAATCTGAGTATCACCCCGAACCACAAGCCGCGCCTTATACCGTTCAATGGAGCCATCAGAGTGATGTTTGATTTTATAAACCCACTTACAGCCAATTGGTGTCTTTCCGGGAGGGAGATCAGAGATAACCCAAGTGCCATTGCGTTCTAAAGCGTCAATCTCAGCCTGTATGGCTTCACGCCATTGGGAATCCTGCATAGCCTCATTAAATGTTCGGGGTTCAACCCCAGCAGTAACAGCAGCTAAAAATTGTTGGTGAGAAGTAGAGAACTTGTCATAAGAAACATAATGGGCTAGAGGGAACCGCGTACCTGAGGATCTGATGGCCGGACTGACTGAAGATGTGGGGGGGTGTATAAGGCGAGTTGTGTGACATATAAAATCTTGGAGATATGCTGGGGGCCGGCGAACACGCTGACTGCGATTAGAAGGAGTGGGGTTGGGAACCGGCTCAAAGGCTGGGTCAGGAAGGACCTCAGAAACTGGTGGATCGGTAGTAGAGGCGCCCCCCGGCGCTGGAGTTGGAGAACTCGATGAAGACATAGGTAACTCATCATAGAATTCATTCGGTTGAAATAAAGGAGGCGGTGGAGATGCTGAAGTTTCCTCCCTTGTTGTTTTAAAGGGAAAGATGTGTTCCTCAAACAAGACATCCCGTGAAACAAATACATTTCGTGATGCAAAGTCCATGACTTTCCTTTCTTTCTTACCAAAAGGATAGCCTAAAAAAATACATCGCCGACTTCAAGGAGCAAATTTGTCTTTGGATTATCACGATAATGAGTATAACACAGACACCCAAGAATGCGTAAGTGCGACAGGTTCAGGGAAACAGAAAATAGTCGTTCATGAGGGGTGAGGCCGTGTAAGACATGGGTAGGTGTCAAATTTATAACATGAGCAGCTGCCATCACACACTCACTCCAAAACTCAATCGGTAATGATGCTTGAAACATGAAAGCTCGTGTTACATTAAGGATATGTCGATGCTTACGCTCAACACGACCATTTTGTTGAGGTGTGTCAGTTACACTAGTTTGATGTACGATGCCTTTTGCTTTAAAAACTCAATCAAAGTGTGAGTCAGGAATTCAGTACCATTATCAGACCTGACTATCTTAATAGACTGGTTGAACTGTGTTTGGATCATACAACAGAAATTTTTAAGGTGAGTTGCAGTTTCACCTTTATCAACCATTAAGTACACCCAGACTGCACGACTGTAATCATCAACAATCGCTGAGATGGATGCCCCAACCGTCGATGCCATAACTCATAATTGCTGGAAGCGTCAACAGCTGATGCAGATGCACTGGACACAGGCCGAAAAAGATACACCCCACCATGCTCCTCACCCAGTCCAATCAGATTCCTCGATGTGCGGTCCTGTAATACACACAGTCGATCAGTAAAGGAAACAATACACTGGGTGGAAGAACTAAGTTTACTGATAGACAGTAAATTAACTTTCAACCCGGAGACACTTATAAAATTAGAAATAACCAAACCCGGTTGTAACTGACAAGTGCCTTCTTTGACAGCTGGAGCTAGATCACCATCGGGCAAACCAACAAAAGATGGGATAATATTACAAACATTAGAAAGTAAGGACAAATCACCCGTCATGTGATGTGAGGCGCCACTGTCAAGGAGCCAATGAGAAGAAATCATACCTGATAAATTTTCTGAGGTAGGGCTCGGTTCAAGAAGAGACATCAACCGTTGCATTTGTTCACTCGTGAAACCCGGTAGAGTAGGCAGCTGACTTGATTGAGAACCATCTGCTGGCACCGGAGAACTCCACTGGGCAGCAGCGGCGACAGGTGAGGCCCGACTAGAGGTGGGCTTCCTACCACGACCTCTTCCTCTACCACGGCCCTGCTGAGGTGTAATTCCCAGCCGAGTCCAGCAACGGTCATAAGTATGACCGGTACGAAGACAATAAGTGCAAGAACGTCGGCCAGTCTGGTGCAGTTTGGTGGCTGTGGAGTGGGTGTTGTCTGAAAGTGGGGCGGCTTGCTGAGCAGAGAAACCGACAGCAAGAGAACCATCCAAGGGCTAAGTTACGGTGCGATAGCTTTCTTCTTGACATACCACTGCAAAAACGCGATCCAGATGTGGGAGGGGATCCATATTAACTATTTGGGTTCGTAAAATTCCATAGCTTTCATCCAAACCCATGAGAAATTGATATGTCTTAAGATTAGCAAACCAAGCAAAAATTGGGGCGTCACCGTCAGACGGAGCAGAACCGAGGGGCGTCAGATTTGTGAGGTCCTCCCACATGCCCAAAAACTTAGTATAATACATCATGATAGAATTTCCAGATTGACGATAGGTAGTTAAATCCGACCATAATTTGTATATTCTAGGACCATTTTGCATTGTATATCTAGTCTTGAGACAATCCCATAGCATTTTGGCATTAGTCAATCTTGATACAGTAGCCCGAATAGGGTGGGTCATCAAGAGAATTGGAAATCCATGAACACATCATAGAGTTAACTATATCCCAAGCCATGAACAATGGGTCGGTGGGATCAGGTTTAGTGATTGATCCATCTATAAATCCTAATTTATTTTGAGATTTCAGTGATAACCTAATAGCTTGTTCCCATGCCAAATAATTATCCCCTTTAAATTTAATTTGTGTGAGAACCGAACCTGGAATCGCCGATGGGTGAAGGAAGTACGGGGACATAGGATCGGAGATGGGTGACTTTGCTGCATTGGATGCGTCGCCATTGCCGGGCACGGTTGCAAGTTTTGTGGTTGTTCACTGTGAGTTGTTTCCAGCAAAACGTGAGACCGAGACTATGGGGTCGGTTCACAAAATGCACAGGAGAGAAGATTAATTTTCCTGCTCTGATACCATGATAAGAAATTCACGGAATGAATCAATTCATTGCCATGGTCTGATATATATATTACAATAGAAATATCTAAGAAAAGGAAATAGAGTTATTCTAAGAAACGGATACTTAAAGATATGGCTAAACATAAGGAAAGAAGATTACAAAAAATCACTGCTAACTGATATTCACAATATTAGTGATATTACAGCTAATATTCACAATATCACTAATAGGAATCGAATATTCATTGTTGATCGCATTGTCGAGTATTAAGGTATTTATCTTTTAACTCATTAGGATGTTACCAGCTTAATCTAACAGTAAACCGCAAAAAAGGGGGCAAATATAGAAATATGCTGTGTTGGGTAGAGTTAATTAATTGGGCCTGTGTTACTGGGTCTAAAATAGTCATTAGAAGCATTGGCTTTTGTTCTTTTACTTGAAGGTTAGCCTTTATCATAAGCACGTGCTAATTTTCAACTTTTGTCACCGCATTCTCTATTTTTTCCCCTCAATCATAGAATCAAGTTTAGATTTCTTATCTTTTTTTAATCAGAGATTGAATTTTTAATGCTAGAGCTGGGCAATGGATAAGGGTCCCAATGGATTGCCCAGGTCAGGCCCGTCGACAACGCGTTGCGGCCTATTTAAAATTTAAATGGACCGTGCTGTTAATAGGTCAGACATGCAGAGACTTACTGTTAATGCCATTTTAGTGACCATATTACGTTGTTATGCATTGCAGCTGCTAAAATATTTGACAACAGGCTCATAGTTGCGTTGTTATCTAATTCAGCTTTTAGAATATTCTGACTTTCTGAGTCACTACGAAAAGTGCTGCTTTTTCTAGATCAGCTTTCATTTCTTTTGTTTTGCATAAAATAAATATAAAAAGAGAGATATAGAGAGAAAAATGATATAAGCTAATTAGGCCAGTTGTGTGCAATCGAAGATCATAATTAACCCAACTTTCCTGGTAGTTCATTTCATGTTCAAGCCTGCTTTCGTAATTTAATTTATTCAGCCAAATTGACTTTCTGCAGAAAGTTGTTAATCCCAAATGATTTTCAGGGGTCATGACATTAATGTCTCATAAATCATCATGACATTAATAGATGAAGCTACTAACATTGAACCTATGGTCCATATGCCATATTTAAGTTTGAGAGTTCAATGTGCTTTATTGTAATTGGAGGCATCTTTTTTTAACAATTAATGTCAGAAATATTGTTCAGTGAAATTTATCGCTTAATGTCTGTATTTGTTTTTCAGTGTCGCTGTGGTGGTATTTTTTGCCCACATCGACCCTATTGCTGTTGTGGTATTGGGGTCTCTTGACTGCTGGCACAGCTGAGATCGTCCTCCAGGATGGCAATGTGGGGGATCTGGCAGTTTGTTTTTAGGCCTTCATTGGTGATTCTCTGCAATTTATGACATTTTTGTGGATACTTCTATGCTGATGAATCGCATGTTTTTGGTTGCCTATGGCCAGCATGTTTTTGGGAACCTGTATTCTGATGTATCGCATGTTTTTGGTTGCCTAAGGCCAGCATGTTTTTGGAATGCAACCATACTTCATTTGAAAACTTGTAGCAAAAACACAGTATACTCCGTTGACTTGAGTTGAGAAATGTACATCTAAGTCCGAGGGTGAACTTTATGGACTCATTGAGTCCAAGTTGGTTGCTGCATCCCTTGTTCATTTAACTTCAAAACAATTCAAACGAAGTGAAAATATATATATGGACAATATTCTTAAACTAAATCACTTATGAATGAATATCATCATGCTGGGTAGATAACACAGCATAAACATTTTCATTGAGTTTGTTCCCCCTCTCTTAAGGACAACCGTAATGTAAGAGAAATGACATGTATTTGAGGTAAGCAATGCATTAGAGAAGTCTGCAGTTATGGAGCATTCACTTTAATCTTCCCACTTAGCTTATGCGATTTGACCATAACAACTCACCGAAGCCAGTGATCAATGCCGTAGCCGGCTCCAGTTTCCCTTCTCATCATCTTTTTCCTTTGCCATTGTCTTTCAAGGCCTGTATGACTTCCTTGTATGGTGATGCAGAAGGATGATCCAACTAATTGAGAGTTAAGAAGGGGCACTCATGAATAACCACTCTAGTTTCTTTTCTACAGTTTGGAAAGGTTTGATTTAGTTTCTCTTCCTTTGGGGGCTATTTAATTCATCTTGCCAGCTTTGTTGCTGTGGCCAATTCATGTGTGATTGTGTTCTGTTGTTCTTAGTGGAATATTGATGGTATATTATGTGGTTAGGGTTGAATTCTTGAGGTGTCTGTTGTTAGTTGTGAGTCCAGTAATTTGAACTGTCTTTGGACTTGTTAGATAGGTGGTTAGTTGCTTGGTTATCGATAGTTGGTGGGTTGTGGTGTGGCCATCGACCTTGTGCTCGAAGCAGGGATTTAAAACTCGGCCGTTCCATCTCGGAACGGCTGAGGTAGTTCGGATTTCAACTTTGGCGCACCGAAAAAGACCGAAAAATCGGTGTGAATACCGTTTCACAAGGTAACAGCCGCGACGGCCGTTCTGAAACGGGTCACGGGCGAGTGAAACGGGCACAAGGGGCAAAAAAATAGAGAAAGACATCAGATCTGGAAAAGTGGTAAACACATATCTCATTCACCGGTATTCTTTTTTTCGCAGCAATCTCAGGAACCACGTCGTCGGCCAGTGAGGGGCCTGAGCAGTTGCAGGCTCGCAGCATCGCAGGGGAAAGGAGTCATCGGCGAAGAGACGAAGACGTGGAGAAGACAGAGGACGAAGACAGAAGATAGAAGACAGAGTCAGCGGCGAAGAGGCGAAGACGAAGAGAAGACAGATGAAGAGACGAAGACAGAAGACAGAGAAGACAGATGAAGAGAAGAAGCACGAAGAGAGGAGTTAGGGGCTGAGAGGACGAAGGAGGAAGACAGAGGACTAAGGAGAGGCAGAGCAACTAAAGAGAGAGGTGCACGGTAATCTAGGGTTTGAGCCTTTGAGGCTTTTAGAAAACTTATTAAATTATTAATAAGTGTACTAATTATTGAATTAACTTGAACAATATGAAGTCAATTGATATTAATATGGTTTTAATTCAAATAATCACTTAGTTAATTATATTCATATTATTTATGTAAAATACTTAATTACATTATTGTTATCATTTTTTTTTAAATTATGTACCTTTTATGTTAATTTTTGTCATATTATGTTCATATTACTTACATTAAACATGTTATTTTAATTATGTTAATTATGTTATTTTTTGTTATCCTGTAATATTTATGTTAATTATTTTTATTTCAGCTGTGGAGTTTTATGATTTCATTGTATCAAATAAACCATGATTGCTGCTGTGTTGTATCTTTTGTCTACCCCTTCGTTTGGTTTAAATTAATTATTTCAATGTTGTCGTTTCTACTATTCTATAACCTTACAATTTGCATCACAGCTTCTATACATTATATTGTTTGACTATTGTCAAAATTGCCCCATTGTAATCGGCTAAAATAAGAACTATGCTACAAAATAGCATTACTTAGCGAATTGTAGTACTAAAACACAAATACAGATGACAAAATGCATTATGTGAACCTTCTCATGCCGCGACGGACGCGATCTGTTCCGCGATCAGCGTATCCTAACGCTCCCATATTAGCGCGACCGAAACCGCAAACGCGCCTGCATCCGCGTTTTAAATCCCTGGTTCGAAGAAGTGCTTGGTGTGTTGATTGACTCTCGACCAGTCTGTGAAATACCTGACTTTGTCATCAAATGTATAGAAGACTTTAATCTCCCTAGACATGCTATTTAAGAGGCTTATGTTCTAAAAGACGTAAGGAACATTCTCTTTAAGGCCAAAAATTTTCTAGAGCCATTTAAGGTGTGAAACAACTCTCCAATTTTCGTTTTTTGGTGTACCAATTTGTGACCAAGACGCACAAGTAGCATCGAACTCGACTATCACATTTAACTATAATTTAGCAGTATGTTGGTTGAGGTTCGAAAATTTTAAATCGGAAAAGTTCCACTATGAAGTTCTCCGTGAAATTCGATCCTTACAATGTCAAAGCGAGACATAAAGAGCTATGACATTTCTTAAGCTGAAGGATGCTAGGTTGGACCAAGAGATTGCCATGGAATTTGAACCAAAAAATACACATGGCCCATAGGTGATGAAAGCACTGTGGGGAAAGTATTGACACTTTAGAGAATGCTCAAAGGCAACTGCGAGGTTTGAAGAAAGGAAAGCAAATGTTTGGTCCACTTCTTCGGATTAGTGGAAAACAATCTTCTATGTGTTCAGAAGCGAAAAGCCTGAGCGGAGAAAGGACATGTCACCTCATGATACCAAAAAGCCATAAGCTCGCCGGGTGGAAGGGAGGCATGTCATGGCTACGACCATCAAGGTGGATTGGTTCAAATGTTCTCATGGTACGAAGGGAAATGGACGTCAAAAACTTGATGAATGAACCTCAAATGGTAACAAGACAACATTATACAAATTGTTTAATATTTATCTTGGTTCAAATATATGTGATTTGCCTAGATTTGAGAAGGAGCAAGAGAGTTCCTATACTAGTGGCCTATGGCCGGCTTCCTTGATTACTTGTAAGGATGTTGTTCTCCCAGATGCAGTTGAAGTAAACTAAGCCCCACACACCTAATTAATAAGCTTAGGAAGCTCTAATGTTTGCGATATGGATATGGATATGGATAACCAAAGTTTTGTATTATCTCTCAATAAAGAGGCATTAATGGAAAATCCAAACTCGAAGATAGGAACAAGCCCTACTGTTAAATTTTGTTTGAGTTATAGTTCATATGCTAGAAGCTCTTTCGAGAATAAAATGCTCACGTTGTCGAATACCCACAAACCGAATTCATATGCTAAAAATTCAAGGAATGCCTACCAAGAATTATTATAAGGCCGCCAATTGAGTTCTATTTCATCATCCTGTGAGCACCACTTGACCATTCAAAGGTTGGTGGATCCAGTGAAATAAAACATAACAAAGAAGTTTGTCAGTAAAGAGGGCTGGTTGAGCTAAAGAAGGCTAAAGTAGGTATTGGATAAGAGGAGGATGCTGCATGTATCAGTGCGATCACCACCATAGATGTGTTACACCATCACAGATAATTGGAAAATAACGATGAAGAAGTAGGTTTTACAGGATCTTGCACAGAGACAAGGTTGATAAGCAGGGGGACCCAATTTTAGAGCATATGTCGCCCATGTTCTACTTCAAGGATGCTTCCAAGTCTCGGAGGAGTCTAGGTTGCTCGAACAAGCATGTACTCTTTTGGTTAAGAGATTTGGCTGACAACTGCCCAAGAGTGGGATTTCACCATCATCATGAGAGTTGAGGTATAAGAAGATTTCTCAATCTAAAGTCTTCTAATCTTATAGGAACCAAAGATTTGTTCAGCAATTAAAGAATTGTCGATTATAAAGAGCATGATGGAGATAGGTCTGCTAAGGTTCTCTTGTCGAGGGGTTTAGCTAGCTTTTGTGCCAAGTACAGTGCATCGGTTCAGCCGTTCAGGGGTCCCATCAGTTGTAGAGTATTTGATACCATAGCATTCTATTTTTGTGTCTTTTTTCCTTTGGTTTGTGTGTCTGACTCTCTATCCCCCCCCCCCCAAAGCAATGTATTTATTTCTCTTTTAATCAAAGATTTTAGAGCATGTACAACACCACGCTCTACACAAGTGGTGGCAAGTGGCGAGGAGCGATACACAAAAGTAAATTGCGAACGGTACTAGAATGGGTGACATGTTGAAGTTAACCTACATAATCGATGAAACAAACATGCCCTTATTTTACTTATATTTTAAATTAGGAATAAGAAACACGCTATAAAAATACAACAGCAATTTATCTTTTATACGTAATTGTTGGGTTTCGTGGCCCAAAATCCAAGAATCGGCACGGTGGGGCCGTGCTAGACGACATTGACGTGTCAGGCTGAAGAAGCGGAACGTTGAAGGAGGGCAGAAAAACGACACTGGGGTGCTGTGCTATGCTCGAGCGCGGGTTTGTCCCGGCGGCTAGGTTTTGTCTCGACGTGCAGTTTCTCCTGGCGGCTAGGGTTCTTCTCTAAGGGTAAAACCCTGGTTTTCTAGACCTTATATAAAGGGGTCATACCTAGGATCTAAAATGAACTCCTGAACTCCTGAATTCCTGAATTCCTAAACACATTGAGAGGTAGAGAGACTTTGAGAGAGATTACAAGAGATATTGTAATTCTGCTATTAGATCGAATCACTTGTTGTGATTGTGATCGTTTTATACTCTCCGGGCTCATATAATGGATTGATTGTGCTTGTCGCCATCCGTGGTTTTTACCCGCATTGGGTTTCCACGTAAATCTTATGTGTCGTTTTTGTTCTTGTTATCGTTCTTTAAATTTCTGAATATCTGTTTCATCCTATCGTTTCCGCTATTAGTTGTTCTAATTTCCGGACAAGTGGTATCAGAGCTTTGGTTTAGGATGTCTTCAATTATGAAAGTTGATATTCAGAAATTTGATGGGGAGATTAGTTTTAATCTCTGGAAGGTGCAGATGAGAGCAGTTTTCGTCCAGCATGGGTTATGGAAGGTTCTGCAAGGACTTCACGTGAAACCCGAGAAGATGACTAAAAAACAATGGGCAGCAGATCAGAAGAAGAGGCGTGGATCGTTGACAGACGATGAATGAGAGGAATTGGAGTTGAAGGCACTTTCTGTCATGCAGTTGCGCTTGGCACCACATGCCTTGCGAAAGGTGCTTGATAAGACAACTGCAGGGGATCTTTGGGTTCGGCTGAAGGAACTCTACATGACGAAGAGTTCGCCAACAAGATCCGTTTGAAGGAAAGGTTATACACCTTTCGTATGGCCGAAGGTACCCCTGTTCAAAAACATCTGAATGAGTTTAACTCCTTGTTGATTTGGAGAGTTTGGATATGAAAATTGAGGATGAAGATAAGGCTATTTTACTTGTTGTGTCGTTACCCCCTTCTTATAAACACTTTAAGGAGATTATGCTATATAGTAATTCTAATACTATATCGTTTGAGGATGTTAAGTCAAATCTGTTGTCTAAGGAGAAGTTTGATCTTGACATTCATGCTGATTCTGCTGAGGGATTAGTAGTAAGGGGCAAAATAACTGAAAAAGGGAATGGTAATAGGAGTAAGAACCGTCCTAAATCTAAAAATCCTCATGCTGGTAAGACCTGCAATTACTGTGGTAAATTGGGTCAAATTGTTGCTAACTGTTGGCAACTGCAAAAGAAGAAGGAGAAAGAAGAAGATAATTCTCGTGAGTCTGCTGAAATTTCATTTGCTGAATCTAATTCTGATGGTGATGTTCTGTTTGCTACCTCTACTGAAAGGAGAGCGATTTTGATTGGATTCTTGATTCTGGGTGTACCTATCATATGTGTCCTCACAAGGATTGGTTTTCAACATATGATCTAGTTGACTAAACTGTTGTTCACATGGGTAATAATACCCAATGTAAAGTAACTGGAGTTGGCACTGTTAAAATCAAGACCCATGATGGTGTTGTCAGGACTTTATCGAATGTTCGTCACGTTCCTGACTTGAAGTGTAACCTCATCTCTTTAGACAGCCTTGAATCCAAGGGGTACAAATATTCAGCTGAAGGTGGAGTTCTGAAGGTCTCGAAGGGCAATCGGATTCTTCTAAAGGGTTTGAGGTAAGGAGGCCTCTATGTCTTGTAAACATCTACTACGACAGGTTATATGAAGAAAGGTTCATATAAGTCATCTCTCAGAGCTAAGTTCAAACATTGCTTGGACTTAATTGGCATTCCCAGTATTTGAGCGCCCTTCCGGGCATTGCCCCTTGGGAGGCAATCACCCTTCGGGGGGCGATGACGGTGTTAGAGAGTTGGTAATTGGAGATTTTGATCCAAGGTGGAGATTGTTGGGTTTCGTGGCCCAAAATCCAAAAATGGCACGGTGGGGCCGTGCTAGACGACACAGACGTGTCAGGCCGAAGAAGCAGAACGTCAAAGGAGGGCAAAAAAAAGGTACTGGGGTGCCGTGCCATGTGGCACGGTCGTGCCATGCTATGCTCGAGCACAGGTTTGTCCTGGTGGCTAGAGTTTGTCTCGACGTGCAGTTTCTCCTGGCGGCTAGGGTTCTTCTCTAAAGGTAAAACCCTAATTTTCTAGACCCTATATAAAGGGGTCATACCTAAGATTTAAAATGAACTCCTGAACTCCTGAATTCCTGAATTCCTAAACACATTGAGAGGTAGAGAGACTTTGAGAGAGATTGCAAGAGAGATTGTAATTCTACTATTAGATCGAATCACTTGTTGTAATTGTGATCGTTTTATACTCTCTCTGCTCATATAGTTGATTGATTGTGCTCGTCGCCGTCCGTGGTTTTTTCCCGCATTGGGTTTCCACGTAAATGTTGTGTGTCGTTGTTTTTGTTCTTGTTATCATTCTTTAAATTTCTGAATACCTGTTTTATCCTATCACTTCCGCTATTAGTTGCTCTAATTTCCTAACAGTAATCAATCTTAAAATTAACAATGTACTTCTCCCTTTGTTGTTGACCGATTCATAAGTGTGTTGCCTCAATTATCCAACATTATTGAAGACATACATATTTGGCAAAGTCAAGGCATCTAGTTACTCATCAACCACATTTTCAGGGAAGCAAACATGGCAGTGGATTGACTTGCCAAATTTGGGTATTCAATTACAGCGTCCTTCTCTTCAGATATTTGTTTTTCTCCATCTCTTAAAATTATTTTAGCAAATGATGTAGTTAGATGTACTCTAGAGAGAAGAGCTGTTTAACATCCTTATGGTCTTATTTACCTTTGTTAAACAAAAAAAAAGTGTGTTGCCTCAATTTTGGAGCAAGCTAGGGTTTTTTTTTAAATTTTTATACTCAAGTGAGAAAAAGTTCAGTTTTAGCAACAAAGTTGAGCTGTTTTCCTTTTCATCGACGGCGGTAGCTCCTAAACCTCGTTTCCACGTAGGGTCCCGGCTGATCTGTTCTGCTTCGCCTGTGAGCTTGGTTTACCAGCGTCTGTCTGATTGTTGTCGTTTGTGCTGTGGACTTGGACATCACGGAGGGTGAGTTGATGGATGATTGGAAGAGGCAGAAGACGAAGTAATAGACTTTGAGCGATATCAAGAAGAAGACGTTAAGGCTTAGGTCTTGCCCTGTCTCGTATGACAACTTAACACAAAGAGTTCCTTCCTTATTTAGAAGCAAACCGTGAAAAATATTTGAAAGGAATTCGTTATCAGTTGTCACAGTCTCACAGACATTGATAAAAACCTATTCGCTTTTGAATTATTCTTTTCACTGGGAGATAATTAATATATATTAACTTGGTTTAAGATAAAGTACATCAAACACCCAAACTTTTGCTGCCTCTGCGGTATGCTTGGGCATGTTTATAAGCGCTGTGAACAATATGATGCAAATGCACCCGATACAGAATTGCAATATGGTGCATGGATTAGAGCCTCTCCTATTAAAAAGAAAGCCAAATTAAGAACTTGAAAAGGAAATTCTACAAGCACGACAGTGGCTGCTGAAACTTTGCGAGGTCAGCAATTGGAGTAAAGTGAAGACGAGAATAAACTTTAACAAAACTCATCATCAACCATGAATATTGATCATGCTCACTTTACCGTAAGAGGTGATTTGGTAAAAAAATTAAAAAAATGAATGAATCCCCCACTGATAATCCATCCCAAGATGCCAAGATTCAAGATGGGAAAAGATGAATGCTAAAAACAACACTGATGAACCAACGGCGGAGGTTTCATCGCGACCCCTCAGAGCCGATCGAATGAGTATCATGTGTCTTAACTGTCAGGGTTTAGGCAAGCCCTGAGCAGTTTCGCATCTTTGGAGGCTTTAATTAGGCCCAGTTTGGTTCTTCTCTCTGAAACCAAACTGTCTTGTGTGGAGATGGAACGGCTAGTGGACCAGTTGCAAGACTCTGCTGGAGGGGACTAGCCCTGCTTTGGAAGAAAAACCACAATGTTAAGCTACTCTCTAGTGATGCCAACCACATGGATGTCAAATGGCGTCAAGATGCTGATGGGTGGATGTTTACAGGCTTATAAGGTATTCAGAAGAAGGAGAACAAGCTCAAAACCTGTGACTTGCTCTTTGACCAGAAACACCACTATAACTTGCCTTGGCTCTTGGGTGTCAGTTTGAATGAAATTCTTTTCAACTTTGAGAAGCGAGAAGGCCCCACGAAATTGCAATCAGTATTGGAAGTGTTTAAAGAGACTATTGACATGTGTGACCTGTCTGACTTAGGTTATTCAGGGACAAGTTCACCTGGTGGAATCGCCAGGACCCTGATCACTCCATCAAGGAAAGTTTTTATAGATTATCTCTGACCCATATTGGAGCACTTTATTCCCTGATGCAAAAGTTACCCATATTGATGAAGACTTTTGGGATCGTCTCCCAATCATCCTTAATGTCTTTGAAAGTCACAACCTAAGGAAGAAGAGTAGAATGAGGAGATTGAAAAATTTTTGGGCTCTTTATGCTCAATGTAAGGATGCTGTGAATGATGCCTGGAGATATGATTTAGAGTTAGACCCAACCCTTCATTGTATGGGGAAAGTGAAACGTTGCATGGAGAATCTCACTGCTTGGAGCCTCAGTGCTTTCGACAATATTCAAAACAAATTAAAAAATGTCAAGATAGGCTTAAACTCATTATAGATGCTAGTGCCAAGCAAGTTCTCTTCAAGGGGATCAGTGAGTAGAGGAAAAAAGTAGAAGTGCTCTGGTGGCAGAGATCTGGAACCAACTTCCTAAAATTTGGAGACCATAGTTCGAGTTGGTTCCATCAGAAAGCAAACGTTCGCCGCAGTGTGAATCACATGGCAGAGCTCAAGGATGGAAACGGGAATATCTGCATTGATCCTGAAGACTTGAAATTGATCATTGTTGGTTTTTTCAGGGATATTTTCAGCGTCATGGGGTCCAATCATGTTGAGTCGGTTATTATAAAGTCCAGCTAATGGTTTCTTCTGAAACAAATTACTGTCTCTTCCAGCTCTACGTCCTTGAGGAAGCTAAAGCTCTTAATCAAATGCACTCGGGAAAGACTCGAGAGCTAGATGGCATGAACCCATATTCTTTCGAAAAATTTCGGCCGATTTTGTGGGAGACGATGTTACTCAGGCGGTGCTGCATGTTCTCAATAGAGGTAATATTACACCTTCTCTTAACCATGCTCACGTGGTCTTGATTCCTAAAAAGCATTCCCCTAATAAAATTGGTGACTTTAGAGCTATTAGTCTTTGTAATGAAATACAAGCTCGTTATTCCCCTCTGTTATCATTGAAAATCAGAGCGCTTTTGTTTCATATCGAATTATTACTAGCAACATTCTGGTAGCTTTTGAAATCTTTTGTAGTATCTATGATCTCAAAACACCAATAGGGGTATCACTCTCAAACTAGACATAACTAAAAGTTTTGATAGAGTTGAATGACTTTTTTCATGTGCTATTATGTTAAAATTGGCTTCCATACTGAACGGGTCAATCTTGTGATGAAGTATGTGGAAACCACTACTTTCTCATTTATTATTAACGGTGAACCCCCAGGATTTTGTTAAGCCTAGCAGGGGCATTAAACAGGCAGATCCCATCAACCCTTGTCCTTTCCTGTTCTACATGGAATGTCTCTCTTACCTTCTATATGATGCTACCCTTAATGGCTTCATTCTACCAAGCATGTCTGGAGGCACCATTTGTAAGCCACCTTTCTTTTTTTTTTTTTTTTTTTTTTTTTTTGGCGGATGACTCAATTATTTTCTGTGGTGTGAACAAAAAAGAAGAAGCTCATGTTGCGAAGTGTATCTTTGATCTCTATGAAGCTGCATCTAGGCAAAAAATTAATTTCTCCAAATCAAATATCTTGTTCAGAAAATACATTCCTTATCATAGAAAAGACGAGGTCATTTTGACCGTTGACATTTGTGAGGTCCTTTCCGATGATACTTGGGTCTTCCTACGAGAGTTGGCAAATCCAAAAAGGAGGTGTTTATGCCCATCAAAGACCATACATGCAAAAGGGTAAATGGATGGTTGGGTAAAAAAATTTCTAGGCTGGTAGGGAGTTTGTTAAGGTAGTCGCCCACGCCATTTTTAGCTATGCTATGAGTGTGTTCAAATTCCCGGTAGACTTTTTCTCAAAACATCAAGACTTCATTATCAATTATTGGTGGGGCCATGCTAATAATAAGCTTAAGATCCATTGGGTATCAAATAAATAGGCTCATGAAAAGCAAGCTCCTTGGCGGTTTGGGATTTAAAGATCTCCAGGCCTTCAATTTGGCATTGCTTGCAGGACAAGTTTAGCAACTTTTGCATATGGAGCACTCCCTCGGCGGATCTTGAAGCTAGATCAAGCTTTACTTGGAGAAGTCTTCACCAAGCGAGATCGGTGGTTGAGAAGGGTTCATGGTGGCTGGCGGGGGACGGGCGGTCACTAAACATTTGGGATTCTAAATGGGTCCCTAGCTAGGTCGGATTCCTTCAAGGTCATCATTACCATTAAGCCTGAGGCAAGACTGCTACAGGCAGGTGATCTAATTGATTGGAAAAATATGACTAGAATTTGTTCTTAATCAACTTTATCTTCTTACCCATTGATGCCCATGCTATTCTCTCCATTCCTCTGTGTCCCTTCTGGCCAAGGAATAAATTTACTTGGCACTTTTCTCGCCCTGGTGAGTTTACAGTTAAATCAGTTTACCATTTTATTTTGTAGACCCATGATCGAGCTGCTCCAGATAGCAGTAGCAAGGCAATACAGTCCCTTTTGACGGTGTTAGCTTCCTTAAACTTACAATGTATTTTTTATTAATATGTTTGATGAAAGACAAAAAAGAGTTGATCCATTGGTATATATTTATCATATTATATTTGGATCTATCTTAGAATTATTATGGTTTAAATGTGCTATGTTTTTAAATGTGTAGATATTGGCATGATTGATTTTATATTTAAAATAGTCTAGCATTCAAATTTGAATATGTGATCTTTATGATATTGTATTTTGTGATTCAAATTTGATTGTGATATTAAGAGATAAGATATGCCACTTTGCTAGGAATATTTGATTTATCTTGACAAGATTTTAGGTTCTTGATACTTGCCTTGATTATAGAAGGAAATTGCTATCATCATCAAGAAAATCTTTCATCATCTCAAAAGATAAAGTAGCCGTTGGAAGATATATCAAATCAGCCAAAAATAGCCCATAGCTGTTACTTGATAAAATTGCTTGATTTTCAAGGACACTGAACTGTTGATCAAGGCCTTGAACTGAGTTGAAATCCAGGATGTCTCTAACAGCTAGTTTCCAATTATCTCTCCAAGCCTGTGCTATAAATACTAAAGCATCTTGAAGACTGAGACACACGAAAACACAAGTGAAGAATCAAGAGAGCTACACTTAATTGCAAATGAAGAGGAGGACGTTCAGAGAACTTGATTCATCAAGCTTATATTGGCATATCCATTGTGTTCATTTACTCTTTGTTATAAAAGTGTATCTTGTTACTTATCTTTGTATTGGGTTATGTTGATTAGTTGAAGGGCCAACTACCCAAGTACGGTTGAGGTTCAACGCATACGTTGGGACACCTATAGTTGTAGGGTCAACTCGTAGGTTGTACAATTAGTGAATCGTATGTAATCGACCAACCTAATAAAAGAAAAAAAAGTTGAAAATCCCATCGGTGAGGGGCACAGTGGGTAGAGGACTAGGCGTGGCCAAACCTCTATAAATAACGTATTTTGTCCACATTTATTGTTCCGCATTTCTATTTCAAATATTTTACGACTTTGATTATCACTCTATTCACCACCTCTAGGGTGATTCAACTAGCCAAACCGGGCCAACAGAAGCTTTTCTGCACTTGTATATTCCCCCAAGGATGAAATTTTTTTTATAGAGGGCATGTTCAACTGCCTTCCCTTCTAAGTATGCCTTAGCGAGACCCATTCAAGACATCGATGTCAGATGCAAACTATGTGGTGAGTTGCAAGAGTCAGAGACCCATGCCCTATCCATTCCCTTTCTGGTTGCCTCCATGCTGTCAGAATTTGGGCGGCACCCTCCTTTTCTCAAGCTTTCCTCAACTGTAATCTCTGGTGTGCATTGGACACCATTCTCATGATTCAGGAAAAAAAGCAAGGACAAGCTTGGAGAATTCATTGGTGTCATGCAGGCTTGTTGGAACTCTTAGAGCAAATGCTTATTTCGTAATCCTACACCAAATTCTGAGATACCTATTGCAAAAGCTCCTGAATCGTCAAGCTAAGGATTTTAGAGTTGCTGCGCGCTGACCATTTCTTTATACCCCCTGGTTCTTCTTCATCGACTTGAAAGGCGCCCTGTTCGGGCCTTGTTAAAGTTAATTTCAATGCGGCCAAGCTTGCTGGCTGGGGCAGAGGGTGGGGAGATATGGGCCGAGACACCAGTGGAGGTGTTCGTTTTTCAACGCTGCAACAAAGTCCGGGTTTGAAGGGAGCGGAGTTAGAGAAGGCGAACGCTTGTTTTTTGCCTGCAATGCATGGGACTTGGGCTACATGGAGATCATCATCGGAGGCGATTGTTCCAGATTAATGTTGAAGTTGCAGTCCAAGTCTTGCCCTAATGCTTCCATCGGTTTTGTTTTAGATTCAATTTTGTGTCTTGCTAGTCGTTTTATTTTTTGCAATTTTTCTCATGTTAAGAGGATGAGCAATCAAGTGACTCACTCACCAACCCATCTCCATCCTTTCTGCTCTTCTTGTAGAAAGTCGATTGGAGATTGCCCAGATCACATGGCTGATATGACTTTATAAAGCATTTATACGAATCAAGTTTCTGATTAATATTAGCCCCTTCTATAAAAAAACTAAAAAGATAAATTTATCTATTTTATAATATAATCTAGATATCAAATCTCACACTTTTGAAAATCCAACCAAACACAAATATGTTGAAGTTGTATTTTCTTGTAGGAAAAGAAATTGTGAGTCATCAAGATTTAATGAGACACGTCCATTCTTCAAGGCATTGACCATTGGTGAATGATTAGCGCTGATTTTAACAGAAAGACGCCGTAGTCCAACTCTTCACCCGCGAATGCAACACCACCAAACCAACTGTATTTGTGAGTGATTCACATTTCACAGCCACGAAATCCTCCTCCTCTTCTCTCTCCTCTGACTCCAATCCTCCTGAATAACTCAAACCAGCCTCCATCTCTGTAATTATCAACTGTTCTAAGACCTAGGGTTTTCGATTTCAAATTGATTGAATTCCATCAATGCCTTCCGAAAAGATTGTGGAAGAAGACGAGCAGCGACGTTCGACGGAATCGCCACCGGCGCGTCGAACTCCGGCGGCGGCGTTAGGGCAGACGCTGATACCGGTGGTGAACAAGCTTCAGGACATATGCGCACAGTCGGGGGTTTCTCTCCCTATGGATTTGCCCCAGGTAGCGGTTGTTGGTAGCCAAAGTAGCGGCAAATCGAGCGTAATTGAAGCCCTAGTTGGTCGCGATTTTCTCCCAAGAGGCCCTGATATCGTCACACGGCGGCCTTTGGTGCTGCAATTGATTCAGACTAAACCTAATGATGACGGCTCCATTGCGGAGTACGGTGAGTTCTTGCATTTGCCCGGCCAGAAGTTCTATGATTTCGCTCAGATCCGTAGAGAGATCCAGGTAGCTTATTTATTATTACTTGCAGTCAATATTGATAGAGTTGATTCACTTTTTCTTAGCGTTGGGCTGCAAAGTGACTAAATTGAATGTCTTGGTTAACTATCCTTCACTTAGATGGCAATGAATATTTTTGCAATCATGGCTGTTCATGGAAGCAGCCTCTTTGCAAGTGCAGGGCTAAGGCTTGCTTACAGTTACATGACAGCACTGCACCCCGTATGTCATGGGCACATTGTAATAAAGGCATATATTTTGTGTGTGATGACGGTATGGGGGGAGATGAAAATCTGATCAATTAGATGGGCTAATGAGATGGTTTTGTGTGTGATTTTCTGAGAGATTGCAGTATTTCTTCTGTTGTGTGTGTTTTGGGGGGCGGGGGGTATGGGGGTTTGGAGTGGAGCTGTGATGGATTGTGCGGTTGAAAAGCCTAATAAATCATGCAGCGGAATGCCGTCTGGGCTGTGAAATCGGATGTATTGGAATGTTGGGAAGAGGGGGCATCAGAAAAGTCAGAAATTTGATCTATTGGTGGTGAAATACCGTTAGGATTTTAGAATTTAGTCCTAGTACAATAGTTAGAAAGGAAGAGAGATAATTGAATTGGCAACATATCAACTGCTAACATGATGAAAAATGTAGACTCTTGCTTTTCTTCCATTCAGTAGATATTTTGTGTTGTTTGTGGAGTAATTGCTCTGAGTTCTTTTTGTTCCATTACTGCTTCCAGGCTGAAACTGATAGGGAAGCAGGTGCAAATAGGGGCATCTCAGAGAAAACAATACGCTTAAAGATCTATTCTCCAAATGTTCTTGACATTACTTTGATAGATTTGCCCGGAATGACAAGAGTTCCAGTTGGTGACCAGCCCTCTGATATTGAAGCACGAATCCGCACAATGATAATGAAATACATACGGCACCCAAGTTGTATAATATTAGCTGTTACTCCAGCAAATTCTGATTTAGCCAATTCAGATGCACTTCAAATAGCCGGAAATGCAGACCCTGATGGTAAAACATCTGTATTTTATTCTCCCTGTACCAACTGTGCACAATCAATCTATTAGAAAAGAAAGTATATTATCAATGGCTGGTTTTCTTCCCTTTGTTAGCATTTTGCTCATTCTGTTTTGCACTTTCTCTGAGCTATTTCTTGGTGCTGCTGTTCCAGGAAAACGGACTATTGGTGTTATCACAAAGGTTCAAGTGATTTCAAATCGATTAATCTCATGTCCTTTTCTTGTACTTGCATGCATGTAATAGTCAACAATAAATCTATAACATTGACTGCCTTTTTTTTTTTTTTTAAAAAAGTTGGATATCATGGATAGGGGTACTGATGCCCGTAATATGTTGCTTGGAAAAATTATTCCACTTCAGCTTGGTTATGTAGGAGTTGTGAACCGCAGCCAAGAGGTAATGCTACGTTGATGTGGTTATCAATTATCATTTCAACTTGCTGTTGTAATTGATAGGGTTCTTATGTCTGGATCTGGATGCTGACATGTTCTAGCTTTCTTGAGCAGGATATAATGCTTAATCGCAGCATAAAGGATGCCCTTGCTGCTGAAGAGAGATTTTTCCGCAGCCACCCTGTATGATTAGACTTTACTTTCTGAATTCATCAGATGCATTTGAAGTTTGTTTCCTTCCAAATTCTGTCTAAGCTTGTCCTAATTCTTGCGGCCATGTTCATGATGCATTTCATGGAGAATTATTAATGATTTTGACAGGCATATATTAATCTTGCTGATCGTTGTGGCATTCCGCAGTTGGCGAAGAAGTTGAACCAGGTAAGTCTTGAGGTTGGAAGACAAACAAAAAGAAAAACCCCAGTACAGTGTTCACTGCTTTTCTGGGAGATGCTTCTGAGCAATTACTTTTATGAATGAACTTTGTCCACTATGTTTTGTGTAGATTTTGGTGCAGCATATCAGACAATGTCTCCCGGGATTGAAGTCACGCATAAGTTCGCAGTTAGTATCTGTAACAAAGGAATATGCCAGCTATGGACAGATTCCTGAATCAAGGGTAAGCCCTTGATGATGGATAGTTTGTTAGTGGCCTAATGCCCTAGTTACCTATACTATTTGTAATGTAGCATTCGCCATCTGTTGTATACTGCCACTTAAATATGAGAAGCAATAGAATTCTGTGATCAACTAACGTCTTCAAAAATTGAGAATGAAATGTGATCGTGTGTTGGTTTCTAGTTTATGTGTCTTATTGCTATCTATGAGTTAGCCCATGATGAGGACAGGGCATCTGGCTGATAGAAGTTCGCAAAAGCTCTCACGGTGGTGCTTTCCTGTTGCATTCTTTGTTCATAATCGCTTCTAATTCCATTTTCTGCAGGCTGGCCAGGGAACTCTACTGCTGAACATCCTGTCTAAATATTCAGAAGGTAAGAGTCGGTATTCCTCCGCTCAGTGGAATTGTAATTAAATCTTAGCACTTGTTTTCCTGGTTTTTATCATTCACCATCATCACTGCCTTCTTCACTTTATCAAGGTTGCTTTAAGTGGTGTGAAAGTGCTGATTTTCGCTTCTTCATGATTGAATTGTGTTTACGTGCACTTAGAAACTCATCTATCAGTTTAATTGTGACAGCATTTTCTTCTCTGGTTGAGGGGAAAAGTGAAGGAATCTCAACATCTGAGTTGTCTGGAGGGGCACGAATTCATTATATTTTTCAGTCTATCTATGTAAAAAGTCTGGAGGTACGCTTTCTTCCAATCCTCATGAAAAGAGTCTGAAATATGTTTACATTGAAATTTGTGCGTGGTCCACCTTGGTAAGGTGCTTCTTGTACATCTTTTCTATGACATATTCTGAATGCTTCTAGGCCAGAGAGGCCTTGATTTCTAATTTTACATCATTTAGTATCTATGTTTTCACGTGAAATCAGAGAATTATGCAACTAAATGATCTTGCAGGATGTTGATCCATGTGATGGATTATCAGATGAAGATATCCGCATTGCAATTCAGAATGCAAGGGGTCCAAGGTCCGCTGTCTTTGTTCCAGACGTAGGTCTATTTGGTTTTTCCCTGTTATGTGCCATATTTTTCAGTTGGTGGTTTTCAATTTTGATACGGTATCACCCCATATATAGATGAGCAATGCTTGATAGGCTATGAATTTTGTCGTATTGTCTTGTCTATCGTGTTGATGATACATGAATATGTCAAATGTACTCCATTTTGGCTCTTCTTTGTTGATAGATATATAAATCGATCCTATGATCTATTCAATTATGAAATGTGCCCCCCCCCCCCCCAAAAAAGGAACTGATAGGCACATTAATATCCTCTTGTCCATATTCTGCATCCCTTTCTGCCACGGTTGAGGTATATTCTTGACATGTCTGGGCATGGAATTGTATTTTCACTTTGAGTGCGGTGTTTTAGATATATGCTACAGGCAGCAGGTGCTTCTCTCTGATTGGTTTATGATATATCATGAGATAGGTCCCATTTGAAGTTCTTGTCAAAAGACAAATAGCTCGGTTGTTGGACCCTAGTCGCCAGTGTGCAAGATTTATCTACAATGAATTAGTAAAGGTAGGAAGCTCCTTTTTGATGTCTTTGAGGCATAAAATATGCCATTCATGTTGTGAATTCTATGGCAGCCTAACTCTACGGAGCTTTGATATGGGGGAAATTTCAGATGAGTCACAGTTGTATGGTCAGTGAGTTGCAACGATACCCAGTGCTCAGAAAGCAGATTGATCATGTTGCTGGCAGGTTCTTGCGAGATAACCTCGATCCTGCAGAGAACATTATTGGACACATTATTGCAATGGAGGTAAGATAAATAAGTAAAAACAGTCTGTGACAAATTTTTACTGGTTGCATTGTCTTGCTAACTTTAAAATCCCGGCGGGATCATTATGGACTGCTGTTCTTGTAATCTTAATAATTGGCTTATTTGCATGGAGTGAGTCTGAAATAAAAGTTCTCTAAAAAGTAGTGTTGCTATTCCTTCAATAATGACTTTTGTGCCGTAATCCAAAGAGCTTTTGTTGCGCAGTTGTTAAACTATAATGAAAGTTGTATAAGAATCCAAGCTGTAACATCTTTTTCTAAACCTTTGAGATGAAACTTCACTGTTATTTCATTGGTCGGTAATTGAGTGGAGAATTAATGGGAAGTTGCCATTGCAGACTGTTGTACACTTTTAGCAGTTTTTCCTGGTCATTGATGTTTTACGTGAATCGTGCAAGATTTAGCTGGGTCAGGTTTTCCATTGGTGCATACGCTCTCAGTGTCTTTAATCTTGTAAAAGTCATGGTTTGTCCTTGTCTTAGTAAACATTTGCTTTATTTTCCTACTTTAATTTTCCCCCCTTCTTATGATAGCTATCTGCATTTGTCTGTTGTCATCAACCCTCTGAAGAGTGAGAGACAATCTTGTCCATCCTAGTTTTAGAGAATTCCCCCCCCCCCCCTTTTGATGCTACAAGCAAGATTAATCAGAATATTATGTGTTTGTAGATGGATTACATAAACACTTCCCATCCAAACTTCATTGGTGGAAGCAGAGCTCTAGATGTTGCTCAGCAGCAAATCAGGTCGTCATCAGTTGTAACTGTTCCTAGACAAAGGGTATTGTTTCTTCAATGTGTTGCTGAATGGGAATCATTTGCGTAGTTAATTCTTGCTCTTCATTATGACATCACAACTATCGTACTTTGGATTAGGATGTTGTAGAAAATGATGTGATGCAAGGTTCCGAAAGGGGTTCAAGACCCAGAGGAATTGTTGGTAGGTCAACTGCCAATGGATTCATTAAGCCACCTTCTGCTAATGGGGTGGTTGTGGATCAGGTGTGATGTTGCTTTTTTCTGTTCCATTATTTTCGTACTGTTAAGGGTTTTTTACCTCCCTATTGTATATGCAAAAGATTGGAGTTGAATATTATACTTGCCATTCAGTAGAGAAGCTGATCTTAGGTGCCGGTTCCTTTTCTTCAAATTGCATGTATAAAATACACCCTGAGGAGTTTTAACATGACTTTTACTTGCTGAGCATATAGGGAGCTCGATCAAATACACATGCAGAGACTGAGAGAAGTCGGCCACCTGGTAAATATTCCAAGTTTTGTTGAATTGAAACTCTTCTCAACATCTTTACTCTCTGGTTATTGTGATGTCTGAAGTTTCAATTTAGTACATTGCTGTAGCATTGTTGTGACTGGCCCTCAGTTTCCTATTTTTTTTAATCAGGAAAAGAATAGATATATATCATTAACAAAAGACTGGATGCAAAGATAGCATCCTACAAAAGGCTATACACATCCCATATGCACAGAATCAACAAACTCTAAGAGATCAAGAGAAGAGTAACAAAAGATCCCTTTATCCCAAAAATAGAGAGCCTTGATGAAATAATCTTTAAAACATTGAAGTGGCATCGCCATATCCTCAAAGACTCTTGTATATGATTTCTTGTATATAACATTGTCCTGATTTGTTTAACGTGAAAGTCAATTGATGCTGACATGTTGATGGAAGTCAATTCATGCTGACATGTTGATGGAGGATGATGTCTATGGACCACATGGTTTATCCCAAAACCTGACATTTACACAACCGGTACTTCTTGATGAATACATTCCAGTAAAGAAAATGTGTTATAAATGCTGATGGTGACAGCATTGTAGATTTTTTGGGGAAGCTAAGAAATGCAGATAGGCCATAAATCTCCGACCCTCTTAAGTTTGGTGGGAACATAGTTTATATTTACTGGGATCAAAGCCATTCTTAGTTAAAACTCAATTGATTCTCACAGCCTCTTCTTTTTTGACGGTGCATATATGAGGCAGTAAATAGATTGGGTACTCTGGAGAATAACAAATTTTACAGTAATAGCAACCCTTATCACTAGTGGTTGATATATAAAGCCATTCTGGATGTTAGTTGTGACTTGCGATGGATCTCACTGGTATCTCAAACTGGAAACGAAGTTTGTAAGTCTTGGTTGTTACGGGTTTAGACTACTATGAAGATTGAAGTCCTTGCTGCTTGCTCTCTATTTTCCTTTTTCTGTTCTACTTGACCATAGTACTCTCTCAATTTGTAGGAGTTTAGATGTGTCTTTGTTGGATAATCTACAAGTAAGGTGTTTTGGATTTTGTGAGAAGCCATAGTAGTAGTCCACCATAAGCTCAGCTTCTATTCCAGGAGGATCTAGTTTTATATTTCTGTCTCAATCACATGATGCTAGACATAGAGCAGAAGAATTAAGCAAGGGAATATAAAGTGCAGCTACCTTTCTATTCCCCCCCCCCCCTTTTTGGGACATCTAGGCTACAGATGAGCTTACCACTAACCTAGGATAGATGTCTCAACTTGCCGTTGTTCTGTTTCTTTGTGGATATCTGTGCTGTAAATTGTGATGGTGGATTTGTCCCTTTATTTATTAAAGTTTGTGTCCCTTTGGACCTTGATCTGTAAATACAGCTAGCTCCATGTGGGGTATTTCAGCTCTATTCAGTGGGGGTGAGAACCAGTCTTCTGCACAGGAGGCTCCTAGAGGCAATGCACACAGGGAGCCAACATACACCATCGAACATGCATTGTCTACTATTCATTTGCAAGAGGTGTATTTTCAATGGAGTCAGTTTTCTTGGTGGTTCTTTTGTTTTCTCAGTTGCATTATCTCTTGTATAACCTTGTTCTGCTTTATGTCAGCCTCCTACAGTCTTGAGGGCCTCAGAGACCCCTTCAGAGCAAGAGGCAATTGAAATTGCTGCTACTAAATTGCTACTGTCGTCTTACTTTGACATAGTGAGAAAAATCATCGAGGATTCAGTGCCCAAAGCTATCATGCATTTCTTGGTCAGTGGAAACTCTCTTGTCTTTCTATCATATGCAGTTAGAGCTTATTGAATGCGAATGAGGCTGCTAGTGCACTATGTTCACCCATATCCTTACTCTTGATGCTCTTCTGTGTGAACTTTTTATCAGGTGAACCACACGAAGCGTGAGTTACACAATGTTTTGATTCAAAAACTTTACAGGTGATTTACACCGTTGACTTTTGCACTTACTCAACCGGCCTTGGATGCGTAATCCTATATGGCCACAATGGTTAGGTTATGCATATGACTGAACATTGCACTTTTTTGTTGCTGAACAGAGAGAATCTATTCGAAGAGATGCTGCAGGAACCTGGAGAGGTGGCAGTCAAGAGAAAGCGCACCTGGGAGACTCTTCAAGTTCTTCAACAGGCTTTCCAGGTGGGCATCTTAGACTTTGGTTGCTCATTTCCTGATACCTAACCCTAGTGGGACTGCCTTCAGTATAAATTTGTTAGCCGATCTCTGACTGACTAAATAAGACCTTATTTGATTTGGCTTAGCTAGTCATCCACTGTTCCCTGGGATGATGTTTTTGCTCTGTTAGTGTTCCTATAATTTCACAGAATGGAAACAGTATATGTCCTCCGGTGCATGAAGGAGCGCTTCATCTATCATTGCACAGTCTTTAGGTAGACCATTCAAATATCGGTATCATGCTGTCAGTGTACATTCTCACTATGTCTTCACTGATCATCACACTTGCCGCCCCAACCCCCTCCCCTTCCTTCCCCAAAACACCCCCTCAAAAAGCAAATGAAAGAAAAACCTTCAATTAACTATGCTTTACCTAGAGACCTTTAATTGGTGGTGGATCTAAAGAAAAACCTTCCTCTCTCGCCCTTTTGTCCGTCCCATCTCGCCTCTTTCCCTAGGTTGTGATATAGAGCCGTCTGCGTGGAACTGAATTTGGTCCTTGTTATTTGTACTGCTTCCTTTGCTTGTAGACGCTGGATGAATTACCACTTGAAGCTGAGAGTATCGAAAGAGGATACAACAGGGGAACTGACTCCATTGGGCTGCCAAGGGCGCATGGCCTTCCTCCTACGTCCTCTTATGCATCAAGCATGTTCCCTTGATGTTTATAGTAGTGATCTGGTTCAGTGGTTTCCAAGCGATTTGGGTCTTTTGTTGATTCTCAAACAAGCAGCAGAGATTGAACAAAGCATGCAGTGAAGTAAAACTGAAACAAACAATTTTGGCTTCTTACAGATTATATAGTGAAATCCCAGGTTGTTGGGAGCTTGTTAGAACCTTAAACCAAGAGAGAGGCTCGGTACATCTTTGTTTCTGGCCCAGTGGAAATAGAGGGGCCTTGGTACATACTTTGATTCTTCGGTTTCCATACTTAATGACAAGAAGAACAATGAAGTTGTAATTTTTTAAACGGCGTTCATTCACAATTTTTGCCACATATTTATTTATGTAAAGCTTCAATCATATGAGTCCCTCACCCTTCCTCCACACCCCCCCCCTCTCTCGGTTTACAGCATGATGCTAGTCATGTCCCGTAAGTGGTGCAAGTTGGATCATCAAAGACTCTGGTTCGAATGTTACCTACATCAACATTTGTATCTCATTTCCATCCCCAAAAAAACGAAGAAAAAAAGTGATGCAGCCTCTAATTGGACAACTCTTACTTCTGTCTCCATTGCTCATTTTTCCTTGTTCTACAACAACTTGCTTGACTCGAACAATTTAAAGAAGAACTTTTGGAGACCACTAATTACGGGAAATTCTTAGATACACACGTAAATATTTAGCGTGATACACTCTAGAGTTGTGTAGTGGACGCGCGCTCCATATATTGCAGTGTATTTTTTTTTTCGTAGTATCTATTCTACAGTGTATCTTTTCCTTCCTGGAGTGTATCCTTTGTTTCCTGCAATATACTTTTTTTTGCCTATATTGTATCTTTTCTTGTTTGCAGTATACCTTTTTTCCTTCTAATGTACCTTTCTTTAGTCGATTCGACCGGGAGAATTACGAGAATCGTTGTTGGGTTGGGGAAATAAAGTAAAAGCTTAGCCCAATTATATGATGTGTCTTATATAAGACATGTACTAGATATGAAGCTTATGTAAGTCATTCGAAGAGAGGGCTGGAAAAAAGTTTGAGGATTGTCGAACCATGATGCACGGGCCCCTTGTAGGTCCATGAACCCACTGGAGATGCTATAGTGAAATCCTAGTTTGTTGGGAGCTTTTTAGTCATGGGTTCTATTTGGATGCTCTTGATCCGACTCTTTCCCAAACCTTCCCTACAATTATTCCATGTCTTCTCCAATTCTCGTTAATTTTCCTTCTATTTTTTGCTTAAAAAATTGAAAATAAATCACTTAGGTGTTCAAAAATTCAAAAAAATATCTTTCTTTGAATTTCATGTTGTAAAAGCTTGTGATACTCTTTCGTAATGGGAAAGACAATCAACACTATGGTTTACCTTAAATCTTGCAAAATTGGGATTAAGGGGATGTTTGGCAAACAGCTTTTTGGCCAAAAGGAGCTTTTTTGATCAAAATTAGTTGTTTGATCAAGTAAAAAGACTAATCTGGGTGTTTGTAAAGAGCTTTTTAGAAGAGTTTTTTGGATCTAAAAAGTTAATTTGAAAAGATTAGTTCCATAAGTTTTTTGGAAGAGCTTTTTAAAGAATTAACTTTTATCTCATAATTTTATCAGAAATAGTTAATTTTACTAAATAATTTTTTAACAAATAGTTAATTAAAAGGAAGAAACTAAAATAATGTGCAACAACAGTGACATGTTATCTGAATTTTGGACCAGAAATGCGAAATAGCTACAGCAGGATCAAGTGGCTGATTTTTACGAGTAAACTCATGCGTCAGCGCTTGCGTCATCTCCGTATAGTTTATACTTTACCGAATAGAAACGTTTCGACAGTCCAACAGTTTCAAAACAAGTAAAATGCAACTGGGAATGGAAACTGCAAAAAGAATATTATTAGCAATTTGTATATAAAAAAAAAGTGGACGAAGAGAGAGTGAGAGAGAGAGGGCTGATTAGGACAGACGTGGAATCACTTCATGGAATTGTGGAAAATCCAACTTTATATAATTGTGTACATTAAGTCTTTTTTTTCGTAGATAAATTCTAAAATATCAATATTAATTTATTTTAATCTACTTCAATTTATTTTAACTTACTTTAACTATTTTAATCAAGCTCAATTTATCACATAAAAAAATTTAATTCAATTCAATCTACTTCAATCCACTTCAATCTAATTTAATCCAGTTTATTTTATTTTATTCTTTTATTCATCTTAATTTACTTATTAAAAAATAGGCCTAATATTTTGTGGGGGAGGGGGCTTCAATTCATGCTTGCAGTTGGAAAGGAACGTGAGATGATGATGAGATGTTATTGTCCCTTCTCCTAGCACTTCAACTATGATGACTTGATAACTTCTAGTTCTTTTCATAATTATAGGTTGATATTCTTTTTTGTCCTCAATTTTTGCTAACAAGAGTTGAATTACTATCTGTGTATATAACTGTATAGAAATTTTCTGTGATAAAACTTTTCTATTCACAAGACTTGTATTTAAGAACTTCCGTAAGAAGAATAAGTATCAAACTATTTGAACTAACTTATACTGTTAATTGTTAATTGGTATAAGTGATTTTACACTAATTTATTTTTATATTGATTTTTTTAAAATGAGGTCTTAATGTTGAGTCTAATGAATGGACATATGTATTGGAAAAGTTTTATAATAAGCAAATAGCAAACTCGACTCCCTCTAACAACGAATGAAAAGCATATAAAAGGTTTCAAAGCTGTCCCAATTAACTTAACATGTTAATTTTTTAAATTATTATTAAACTAGCAAAAATCCATATGTGACCTTGGGTACCTAAAATTTAGAAAATAAAACATGGATTATTTTTAAAGTAACATTATTCCTTGCATGTTGAACATAGAAAATATTCAAATTTAAATTCGTTAAAAATATAAATGAAAGTACCTCACAATGAATAAAGTCAGCTAATCCAATATAAAAATAATTCACAAATATTAAAAGTCTCTCTCTTTTTAATTATCCTTAGAGTAATTACAAACCAATTATCATTGTACGATATCTTGTTGAAACACATTTCTAATTAGAGTTTATCTTTATTGAACTGAGGCACTAATATGAAAAATATTTCTAATTAGTACATGTAGTAATTATTAGTACATGCACGATCAAAAGATATGTCAGTACATGGGGATAGATAGTAGAACTGGGAAGACTACTCTCAGTGTTCTTTTGAAAAATTGCTTACGCATTTGAGTGCTCTCTAGCATTACAATATTCTTCTGATTTTTATAGCCTAAACAAAATTAATAAAAACTTTGTACGTTCATAAAGATGGCATCCAACACTTGATCATAGCTAGTCCATACATTACTTGAATGGCACCTTTTATTCCATCATGGAATGTAACTCTTGGGTCGATCTTTAATTTTGATAAGGAGGCCGACCTTTCATTTGATAGTAGTATTATGTATATTGATATTGACATTGATAGTAATATTGATCTATGGCTGTTTAAAAAAAAAAAATTTTAATAATGAGGCGTTAGAAACTCTAATTTTGGAACAAATTAAATTAAATTGAAGTATTAGAAGACTAATTAGCTTCTTAATTTCTGTGTATTTGTAAAACAATAGAAATTAATTCTGCGACTCTATAGTGTTAAAACTCTAATTAAATTCTCCATTTACGTTATATAGTTGCATTTGTATTTAAGGTTTTGATTTTTCGTTCTTTTTTGGGGGGGGGGGGAAGCGAAGACATTATGATCTCAAGACTGATTGTTTGATGACAAACACAAATCAATAAAACATACAAGTAACTATTGAAACTAAGGCCACTTAACAAAATACCAATTCTTTCGACTCGTACAGACTAGGAAATTAAAACAAGTACATTGTTTGGACTCGAAATCTTAGGCATCCTTTAGAACGACAGCTCTGAGTCCAGATGCAGGAATCTGACACTCACAACCATTGCCACACTCAATGAAGACTTTTCCAGCATCTGGACCTTCGACTTTTGTGATAGTGCATGCAAACCCTTCTCCACAGTAGCAATATGCCCCTTCTGTCTCCACTACCTGTTCCTTTCTTGATCCTTCTCCTCCCTTCTTTTCACTTGCCTTGGAATCCGACTCCTTCCTACAACCAGTAAGTTTTGCATGCCAAGAATGCTTTAGTTTGTGAACAGTTTAATTAATCAGTCAGTACTGTAACAAATCCAATTCATAATTAAACTTTTACATTATGTACACCAGACCAGACGTATTGGTAATTTCATAAATACCTAATAGCTCACGAATTGATAGTTTCAAATATAGAAATCCGTCCAAACAAACTAAATGAAGCTAACAATAGTTATCCAAATATTCATATATGGATCGTAATATAAAATATAGACACGCGCGCAAGATAATCCAATAATAGGCCTTGTACAGCTCTGAGAGAGGCAAGAGGCAGGCCTAGAGCTCACAATATCTAAGCCGAAAAGACCTTATTGGAAGTTCTATATATCTCCACATCAGGAGAATTGCAAGTTATAGGACTCGAGGATCCCATGAGCTCTCTGACAGTAACAAGGAAGACATACATACACAAAGGTTGAGTCATTTAATTAGGTTAAATTAAAATGCGAATATGTACGTACGTTATGCAAGTGCAATCACCGATGCATTTGGAAAAAGGCTTGCCATCGCATTCAGAAGGGTCAATGGCTCTGATCTCGCACTTCCAACCAGGGCCACACTTGCAGAATGCTTTGCTATTTGCAGGATCCTTCATCCTGATCATCATCAACACAAATCAAAATATATGAATGCTTATGTTTAGGCTAGATACATCAATATGATCGATCACCTCATCATTCACTTCAAACCCAAAAAAAAAAAATAAAAAAAATCAGTTGAAGTTCATGTCCTTCACATACCCGCAAGATTCAGTTGATGGGCAGCAGCTCTTGGATTTTTCTCCTGCCATAACTTTCTCTCTCCTCTCTCTCGCTCTCCCCTTTATGACGATTTGCTAGAAGAATGCCTCCCTTTTTATATTGAAACCAACTTCGTTCAATTTTTTTTTTTTGTTTTTAAAATTCACACTGTACATAAGATAATTAATTAAAAAATTCGAGGAAAAATGTTTGTGCACCTCAATAATGCACACCCACGAGAGGCTCTTCTACAAAAAAAAATGGTGGTCCCCGCGACATGTGTTTGATATTTTCGTGTAAATTAATTCAGTCCCCATATACCAGGAAATGTGGGTCAACATATCAAGAAAGAACAATTTGTTACTTACAAACTTTTGGGAAGAAATTAAGGAAATACAATATTTTTTTTAATGAAAGCTAAATCTAACTAGTCGACTGATTCTTTTGGCGTTCAAATTCATATCTCAAGAGTATCGATTGCAGATTGTGGATGTTTGATGTAATAATCTTAATCATAAACTGTAGACATGACGATCCGGCCTGTTAGATCTTAAACCAAAAACTATTGGGTGCTTTCTACTTTATAGAACATAAGCAAACAAAAACGTGGAAAGATAACTTTAACCTGTTATAATTCAAATTGAATAAATTTCCCTAAATTTAATTTCAGTTGTTCAAAACATAAACGGATGGACTGATCTTTTCAAATATCAAGTGTAAGAGTCATTGGATTAGTACGTATATCTAGAAATAAAATTTTTTATATATATTTTTATTATTATTTAGACAATGAAAATACAAAACGTGAAGTAAAATTCTACATACAACCCCAAGAATTTTGGGAGCTTGCAAGATTCCTGTCAAGATTTAATATATGAATTGCATTATTAATCTTTGAGATATGGTACTATGTCTTGTTAAATTAGTCATGAAAAAAAAGCTATAAAATAAATACAGTGCAAAATTGAAATGAAGTATTTAATCTAAACCAAACAAAAATATAAATATAATTTCAAAATAGACTTGGGTAAACCTATATTAATAGATGATATAGGACGATGATTAAGTTGAAAAAGATTCCCTTAATTAAAACTTTCATCCATAATATAATGGCCGGTGCAGTGGCCCAGATAATAATAATTGAATAAATAAAAGCACCAAATTGTGGATATAGTAAGCTTCAATAAAGACAATTATCATCTCCACTAGACATCGAAACGGCTGAAAACGTTCCTCAGACGTTTCACAGATGGTGCGCAGTCTGCATCTGAATGTCATTTGCGTAAAAACAAGACAGAGGTGACAGAAGAACGAGGACAGAGCAATCTTCATGGACCACCACTTGCGCTGGTTTGAACGATCCATCTTAGTAATATTGATTTTCGTCAACGAGTCATGTAAAAATAATACTCGCGTTTTCGGACGAAATTGTCACTGGATTTAAAACAATTTGATTTTGTCACTGAATTATTTATTCAAAAATATCTCTAATTTACGCTACGATTTTAAAAATGTTATTACAATATGATAACATTCTCGGCGTTACAATTAATGTCTTTTTGGCATGATATGCATCCAGAGTACGTAATACTTAGAGTCAAACGATGAATTGATATTAACACATTTAGATTAAAAAAAAAAAGTCTAGTAAAAAAATCAAATTTTTTGAAAAGTTAAATAGTAATTTATATCAAGAATAACAGTAACAACTATACCTCTTAATGTAAGTTTCACTTTTACGGAGTCTGAGGAGATTTAGATGTGAATAAGAACTCAAAAATAATTTCACGGCACACATGATTTGTCATGATGTACTTTCTTAAATATCTTATGTGTTCACTCAAAAATCATAATAAAATTTTTACGGATGGTCAAAATATAGTGTGATGTTTGAAGGATACATGTGATGTGAAGGATCAATCTTAAATAGTATTGACTAATCAAACTTCAACTTTTACCTGTACATGGTTTTGATTTTTGATGATTTTAAGTTTTTCAGTGTAATGTTACACACATGCTACATGAAATTTGTGTTATTAGAACTGTAACTATCATCGTTATTTTATATGTATCAGATGATGCATGCAGAGCCAAAAGTTCATTTAAAAAAGGGCAACTCAATGCCATCACATATTTTGTTCTATTCACAAGATTTGAAACTCAGATCTTATTTAATGGAGACAAGCAATAAAACACTTGAACTATTCTATATTAGTTTGTATAATATCTATGTATTGGCATGGTAATATACAGTATGCATGATCTTAGAAATATTTTTTTCCATTGATGGATTTGGATAGATAAATTGTTTATAATGTACAATTTATAACCACATAATTAGTCACGTGATAGGTAGCACACAAATTCTTGGGTGAAATTACCTCACATAAAAATTAGTAGGAATGGACTTCTTTAGAGATAACTGTTTAAATTTATAGTGACTAATAATATGTTTTGAATTGACTTTTTATTAGGGGTGACTAATAGTTCATGTAGCAGTGACTTTTAATTATTACAGTTACTCTTAGGTGAACTATGAATCACCTCAATTACTATTACAAGTCATTATAAAAGTTTTCATTTCATAATATGTCTTATGTGAGATGATCTTATACAAAGCTCGGTAGCAGTAGCAAAAGAGATGAAGATTTATCAGGTCTCAAAATATGTAAGACGGTCTTATACAAAGTTTTCGTCTCAACTTTGTGATATAACTTGATTAAAAAAAAAAAGCCTTGTGATATAATCACAAATGCATAATTTATGGTGATTATAATTACGTTTGATGTAGTTTTCCGATGTATATTGTCGTAAATCAAACAAGATAATCGAAATATAATCACAAATTTATTTTTACATTATAAGATTAATTATATCTAATCAAACACTGCCCAACTCCGCATGCAAAAATGCGGCTGAAATTCAGTCTAAAAACCAGCATTAACTGTAACTATTAAAAGCCTAATCCAAGCCCAAAGTAGGATGTCATCCATGCAAACACGCCCACAACTAAACTGCAAGACCTGTTTACATTGTTTGCAATTGGGTTTTCAACAGTGGCTCACAACTGAAGCCCACCTTGATTTAGACACACTGTTTAGAAATATGTCTCACTCAAGCACTGTTCATAAGTCGTGACAGCTCCTACGACTTATTTATCCAGACAGAGAAGACTGTTCTTAATAGATATGACGGCAAACACACCACATTTCACCGGAATCAATCAGGTTATAAAGGTATTAGAAAGAGCATTATAGCATGTGCAATGATGGCCGAAATTTTTGGCTCATCGGTGGGGCCTATCACTGACACATCAACTCTCTCTCTAATTTTTTATCTCACAAGTCTCACCCTCTCCAATAATTGACTCACTACTTTGGCTCACCAAATAAAATAATACCACGGACCCACACACTAACAAATAACTACTTTTTTAAAATTCAAAAAAAAATCAAAAACTAATAAAACATTAAAAAACAAAAAACTAATTATAAAAAAAAAAAAATTCAGGTGGGGGAAGGCCCGCGACTCACAGCCTTCCCGCGAGGCCCACCCCCAAGCCTTCCAATGCAAATGCACGGGGGAATTTATTGCTCACTGTCCTCATTTTTTGGCCCGCGGGCCACTCAGTGTACATGCTCTTAGACACTGATCATCATGAATTCATGATAATCAGACTACAGAACAAGAACGAGTCATTGGATCACAAGAGTATGATGTAACAATTGGAGTATCCAAGAGCTCATCACGGAGGTCAACGTAGACTGATCATCAATGCCCAGAGGGGATGATAAGTACCATAAACAAGTAATAATTTGAAAGGATATAGCCATACATCACCAATGTATTATGCAATTATAGATACATAAATGCTCACAATGTAATTAAATGCGTTGTAAATTTCTAGATGTAAACATAAACATTGTATTTTAGTTATATATGTGTTTAATTATAAGATTACACACGACATTAGTCGCATTACATTGAAGACTTTGCAAGACTACTAACGGGCTTTACAACAGGCGCTACAGTAATAGATTTTACTACTGTTACTATTAAAGTTAGGAAAAGTTGATTCGGCACGATTATCGGCCCAAATCCGACACGAACTTAAACAGATTTGGGTATAAAGTTTGAACCCGTTTAATTAAATGGGTTGACACAATAAATCAATTTAATTAATTGGGCTAGGTTCAGATTGACTCAATACGAAAAAAATACCTATTTGACCCGTTTAATTAAATAAATTAAAAAAGTTAACCCGTGTACTGTTTATTTATCTTTTATTGTTTACATTTTTTGGGGGGAATTAGGCTTTGTGGGATCTTTTATTGATGTGTTGGTTGTTAAGTTGCTGGGTACGTTATTAAGAATTTCAGACAATTTGAACTCTGTTTGTTGTTGTTTAATACTCGACTTGGACATGATTTGTAACTTAAGTAGCTGGTTCTTATGTGAACCTTTTAAGCAATAAAGTTATGTTGTTGCTGACTATTTTGCTGGAATAGACTCTGAATATGCTGGAGCCTGTAAGTTAGCCGTTATTTTGGTGTACTTTTGAAAATAGTCATGCCTTAAGAGATTGGAAAATATGCAATATGTTTGATAAATTATCTTTGCGTTGAAATTTGTGTTGCAATTAAATAGGTTGGTAGCTAAAATAGGTAACTCGAACATAACTCATTTCACCCGTTCAGGTAAACGGGGTAGGTCCAGGTCAACCCATTTAAATGTTAAGCAATTTTGGTTGAACTTTTTCAATGCAATAAACAGGTTGGGTCCAGGTTCGGAGGTTTCTAACCCGTTTAAGTTCGACATGAACACGAACCCGGCCCGGTCCGATACATTACCCAGCTCTTGTTACTATTGAACTAAGAGTTGAGAAAGTCTTACTTGATGCGATAATACTACCTGACTCCAACTTGAAGTAACTGAGAAAGCCACAAACTCGACACAAATCAAATTGACTGGTTTGCATAAAAACATATTATTTTTCAATTTATTTTTCAAACTGACTCAAAATTAACCTATTTATTAAATGAATCGACTTAAACTAGTCCGTTGCTCATCTATAGTTGGGCCCACCGCTTTCGAACACATCTTTTGAAGTTCATTTATCTATCCCTGCAAATTCTTGATCTGCGCAGCAACATCCACAGCTTGATGAGCACTGCTCACTGCCAGTCTATTCTAATTGCAAAGGGTGATCCCCATTCATTCCAACCAGGTGCAACAGCACACATGAACAGCTTCGTCCTGTCATCGTACCCAACATTTTTAGCTGTAATCAAATCTGCATATTCAGCTTTTAATTCTTCATAAACAGCATCCTAATCTAATACCATGTCAGACCTAGATATCCAAAACTCCTGGCATTTGCTCGCGTACTTAGGCTCTGTTTGGATCTTGAAAAATTTGATGGAAAAAAAAAAAATTTAGGAAAGTTACTTTTTTTTCTTGTGTTTGATTTAGAGAAAATCACAAAGAAAAAAATATGGAGAAAAGTTGGGTGAAAAAATTATTAGAAACAAGTGATAAATTTTTTCTCATAAAATTGTGAAGAAAATTTGAGAAAAATTATCAACCTCCTCCAACCTCGCATTGCTTAAATTACATCAACGTGATTTAAATAGTTCATCAATATTCAAATTTTTCATCCAAACTCTTGTATTTTTTTCTCAATTCAAACAAGAGAAAAAATTTATTTTCTCCATATTTTTTCCTTTAATTTTTCTTTTCATCTAATTTTTTAAAAAACAAACGAAACCTTATTCATTTTTCAAATATTTGTTTGGAAAAGAAATATTTTATAGGAACACCAAACCTTCTTAGAGCTCTTGAAAAGAGGTGACTAGTGACTGGTGACTGGTGAGCATTCCAATGATGGAGTGAAGGCATTTTATAGAGTTATTTTACTCAAAACGATGTAGTTTTGTCTTCGGATTCGGAGGGTAGTACTGCAACCTCCCCCTCCCCTACCATCCGTTGGATCAACATCTTCAATTATATGTAAAGGCTGGGATTTGAATTTGGGGCGTACCAAGGTATCGGCCCCACATCATAAAAAAATTATTGGATACTGCACCCTTCAGTTTTGATTCATTTTTGGAGTGAGGTGCTCCAAAATGCGTTACAAGAGTCTGTTTTATTAGTATTTTAATTTACACTGATTATAATAGCTCAACTTTAAAAGTATTTAATTATATTTACATATGTAATTATGTCGAGTTCATAAGTTTTCTTTTTTCTCTCATATTCATTTATTTATTCACCTTAGTGAAAAAATTTTATTTAAACCCTCATTTGACAATTTGAATTTTATTAGTTTATTTAATTGATTAACGAAAACTTTAAAAGAATTGATATTAGGCCCTAATGAGTTTAATCTAAGTAACTTATTTTGCTTTCCGTAACATTTTAAATCTTGCATCTTGAGTTTCATAAAAACGTTATCGTTACGAAACGTTTTATTCTCGAACCCAATTTATTTCGATCGTTTTGAAACCCAATAAGTTGCCTATCATTTTTAAACTAATTACCATGGTTAACTTAACGATTTTTTGACGGCTACATATTGTAAGCCCTATTGAGATCACAGTTATGTAATTGAAACTTAGTTTTCTACAAGTTTTCATTGAAGGAACTTATAGTGACACAACATGCTTACAGCAACACAACAAACCGCATCCGAGATTCAGAATATGTCCCTAGATCCCAATTATGGTGCTTCGGGGGTACTTTCATGTTATTCTCTGCATGTCCACATCACAATTCAGGAGACCACCAAAGCATAACATGAGGGCACTTTCATTAATTATTGTCAAAAAATGGAGAACTAAAATCTGCTTTGTGTGGAAAAAGCAACTTGTGCTACTGACCACGCTGATCAACCGTGAATAATAAAGCCAATAAGCGACAATGCTGTTGAACAGGAGTAACTTAAAACGGATTAGTCACTAAAAAGTCACGACGACGTGCAAATGAAAGCGCTTCGAAAAGGCACCTTCGACATTAGAGAGGAACGGCAATAGCGGCCTTGGGCTTCGTCTTTGAATCGGGCCCCAATTTTGTTTCTATGTTTCAAGTTTTACTCCTTTTTTTTTTTTTAATTTTAAGGAGAAGTTTTACTCTTGTAATGTATAGTATGATCTATTTACTCGAGGTATATTTTTGAGAAGGCAACATGATTATTGATTGGTTTTTTTTTTTTTTGGCTAAACATGCATGTGTTTCTTGGGCAATTATATTTTACTTCTCATGCTTGTAGGCATTTTCTTTTTATTTCAGTCGACAAAAATATAGGTATAACCCTTAAAATAATGACTGTCTCATATTTATTATACGCACCTTGCCTTTAAAAAAAAAAAAAATTAAGGGCTCTTACTTCAACTTTTTGACCGACTATTAGTGAACTCACTAAGGTGAAAAGTATTGATTATTGAACACAGTCATATAACAACACTATCACCTTTTGATTTCAGTGCAAGAGGTTTTCCTTCTCTTCTCGTATAATTTTTTAAACCAACTTCCCCATTGGGATATAGCACCATTAAACCACCACGTGAGACCCACTTGCAAAAGAAGACATCTGTTATGATCTTTTAAACCAACTTCTCTATTGAGATATAGCACACCGCGCGAGACCCACCAGCAAAAGAAGACAGACAAATGACTGTTTAGCACAGAGCCACAAACTACTTCCACGCTCAATGGTGAGTTCTTGCCCCAAAAAATCACTCAACTTTTAAATGTCACTGAAATTTTCATACCTTTCCGTGCCTCCTGCCTTGCAAATTCGGTATTAAAATGTCACTCTTAATTACCGACTATTGCCAATTACTCAATAAAAATGGATAACCAGGAGAAAAGTTGAAAGCTATTTTTACAAAAAGATAGAATTAAACAAAACTCCTACCGTTTAAGTCAGTTTCTCCACCTTAGGCCTATTCGTTTTGTTGGGAAATATGTGTTGATAAATGAGTGAAATTAGTTCAGATTAGTAGAAATAAGTTGAAGTAAGTTGAAATGAGTATTTTTTTTGTTGAAGTGGATTGAATTTTTTTGTATGATTGGTAAAAGTTGGTTAAAATAGTGAGAAGTAAGTTGAAGTAAGTTGAAGTTGATTGAAGTGGGTTGAAATTAATTTTTTAATTAAAATCCATGAAGTGGGTTGAAGTATGTTAAAGTTAGTTGCAGTTGATAAATTTGAATTTACCAACAAAAAGAACAAGACCTTAATCTCTTGATTAATAATTAACTTTAAAGATGAATATGTAGCTAGCTAACTCGTGACATGGATGTATATATAATCTTATTGTAACCCATATGATAATCATTAGCAAGGGACATCATTGTGCATATAAAACCAGTACTCAGCAGTGGAGGAAAAAGTACACTGAATGGAACAGCAACTGTCAAAACTATGAAAAACAGCAACCGTAAATCCTTAGCTCCGCTAGCCCTGGAGAATGGGTGGTTTGATGGAGATTGTATTGGTTAGGTCATATTCAGGTGGATGGAATTTTGATTGGAGTTTAGTTTGGGTAGGGTCATTTCCGATAAGAGTCTGGTATAGAAAACTTTTCTGAGGAAAAGTAGAAAGTGGACGAATTTAGTTCTGGGTTCAAGCAGGGCCAGCCTATTTTAGATATGGGTTTGGGTCATCTGGTTTGGGTTTCGAATCTCAGATTAAGTTTTGCCATTCCCAACATATAGTAAGAGCCCTTCCATGTAATGATGTACACGCGCACAGAGCTAAAACTAATCAGACTTAAACTCTAAGGGTGGCAAGGAAGCTGATCTTGCCTTGACCGATATCATTGGTGCTAAGAAAATTCAAGAAATCCCTAAAGCTGCTTCCCTTGTAGGCCTTAGGGTGATCCTCGTCCGCCAATTCAGGGGCAGGCTCCATTATCTCATCCATTCCCAAGCTGTGGAAGCTCGCGATGGATATCCTTTTCCTCTCACCATTAAGGATAGCCCTGTGCACCACGCTTTTGTACAGCCCATTGCTTAGCACCTCAAAATGGTCCCCTACATGGACTTGAAGGGCGCCCTTGATCTCCGGCACTAGTTTCCATGATCCTCCGTCTTCCATGTCCTTGATTTCAAGTCCTTGAGAGCTTTGGAGGATGATAGTCAGGCAGCTGTAGTCTGAATGGGGTGGCAGCCCGAGGGTATGACAGGGTTGAGGGCACGGTGGATAGCAGTTTGATGCTATCACTTGCATACCTTCAACCATTTTTGCTGTGAGATAGTTGGGCCCTAAACCAAGGCTCTCTGTGATGGCTCCTGCCAATTCAGGGGCTAGTTTTTGCACCTCTGTAGAAAAGACTCCCATGTCTTCCCTGTATATCGCATGGAGAATAAGGAATTTACGCAAATGACAGACTATTGTAGATTATACGGATTTTCTAATTACTGGTGTCATCTGAGACCATGAAATGGGCTCGGGTTTTCCGTTTGTCAAAAATACTATATCTGACCTACGCCTTGTTGTCCTTACGCACCATGAATTTCAGGGCAAATCGAGCATTTATTCCACTCACCTTGCATCAGCTTTTCCCTTGTTTTCACTGCTACAACTTCCAGACAAGCACCTGAGGTGGCAAAGCCCCCTACACCTCATACAAAGCAGAAAACAGCCACATGCATGGTTTGCGGCTAGCTTCTTTCTTTACTATAAAGGAAAAGCAGGAAAACACAAACCCCAATGGAGTAGCTCAAGTGAGGCATTGGGATTGCATCCCAATTGTCACAATTTGGACTTCCCAGCAGAACCACTGGAGGTTTTCCTGGTCCTTAACTTCCAGGGATTTAGTCAAGGTGCATGTAAGCTAAGCCCGGACACCCTGCGTCATTTTTTTTTTTTTTTTTAAAAAAGAGCAGGAAAACACAATTCGCCTTCTAAATCCATGTTCTTCTGTTTTCCTCCCCATGCAGGATTTTATGATGAATCTAATATCTTTCCTTAAAGTGTAATATGGTCTGCATTGATCATAGAAATGAAGCACTTAATTTGTTTTAGATTTGCCTCCCATGGACTTGATAAACTAAGAGAATTTTAGGAAAAAATACCTGTAATTAGGTGGATTGTGAGGCCAAAACTGAAGCCAATCCTTCAATGGATGCGCATAGGTTTTAAGAAAAATCCTCCAGAATTGAATCCTGTCAACACCATCCTTGATACTTGTTCCATACCTCACTGGTTTGTGCACATCACTTGACATAAACTTTAGCTTCTCCTCCGCGGGTAAATGGAAAAATCCATCTGCTGCAGCAAGTGCTTTGTCAAGGACTGACTGCTCTATACCATGATTAACCACCTGCAGTACTCATACAATTAGGAACGATATTTTCATGACATATGTAACCATGCAGAATTAGGCATTTGCTCTACCCCCCTTTCTTTTTTAACACCGTGTTTAGTAAGAACCTACATCCATACTAATGCTCAATGCAGAACCTACATAATGGTAAGTGCACAGAATAAAACTGGCAAAATATACTGATATTGCTCTCAAAAAAGTGAGGTTTACCTGGAAAAATCCGAGGCTGCTACATGCTTGACGAATCTTGTCAATAACCACAGACCGTTTAGCGGATCCCTCTCGTAACCCTGCAAGGTCAATCACAGTTACCTCTGCTTGGGGAGAATCCCAGCAGGGACGCTGCGACTGTGGAACCTGATAGCGCTCTGGGACATGTGTGAATCCCCTCTCTTGTGCACTTTGGCCAATGCTAAAACATTCAGAGGACTTACCACTTCCCATTTCTGCAGTTAGACAAATTAGATGAAGCAAAGGGAATGGGTAACTACAATTGTTCAAGTAACTAAGTATGACTAGAAATATCAATTTGGAGTTGCTGTGATTGAGAGAATGAAGAACAGAGTTCATATAAGGGCAATATTTATAGGTGGAAAAGCTACTTGATGATCTAATAAAGATTTGATATATGCAAAGCATCCTTGATGGTCATCGCTTATTGCATTTTCAACCCTGCAGAAAAGGATGCTGCAAGTGTATCCATGAATTTGCAATGCACATGGGCATGAAGGAATATAATATTGTAAGGTTGTGGATATGTTAGTCATCACTAAATGACATAATTCCACTTTTCTTGTCCACAATTATAGGCATGAGGTTAGAACAGATGCACTTGCCAGAAGAAATAACAGTGGACTAAGAACGCGTTGTTTTCCATTACTACTTGCAGCAATGTGCCAATGTTCCACCTCTTCTTAACTGCCCCCTTCCCCCCTTTTAGTCTATATCTGTGTGTGTGGCAGCATACCATTGGCTGAAGGCATTATTGAATGGAAGGTACTACCAAGTATGAAGATATTGAATACTAAATATCATTATCGTTGGGACATGGTCCCACCACATAGGCATATAGCTCTCTTTATTTCCCTTTTTCCTGCTCTTTCCTTTTTTGGCCCTCCGGCGGGGGTTGGTTATTTGGAATATAGTTTTAAATGTTATAAAAGCATAGGAATTCAACTGCATGAACAGTGAAATATGACATTTTTCTAGTTAATCAATCATACAAAGACCGGCAACTAGTTAATCAATCATTATCAGCCTCTTTCTCTACTATTGTGCCATAGTTTTTGTCAACATTTGACTATACAAAAGACAAGACATTGACTGGGTATCTCCAAATTAATACCATTTTACAGATGCTGCTGAATTTCACAGTTAGTTTCCTTGATAAAAAAAGATCACTTGTAGTATTTCACTATTTTGTTCTAATACAGCGGTAACGAGTTTGCACTATTTGCAGAATGCTGGACTTACTTGGAAGCCAAAAGCATGATTTATCCATAAGAACTGCGCCATTGCACATCTGGAAGGTCGTAATGAGGTCATGACGCTTATGATCATTTCTGGTTCTCTACTTGTCAACCTAATACAAAATGCAACAATAATAAATATATTTTAATAAAATAAAATCATGAATTGAAGAAGGAGCTCAATTATAAGTAAGATAACATCATCTGCAGGTAAGAAATTTGAGCCCTCAGAACTAAGCACTTGGACAAAGAAATATATCTTTACTATCTGAACTTCTTTCCACCATGTACGATTTATCATCAGAATCTACAAAAAGTACCAACTTTATTGGTGGAATTCACATCTTTCTAACCTACCAAGAAACAAAATATTTGTAAATCAAGAAATATTGATTGATCAGATCGGAAAAATCGAACAAAATTGCCAATGCCACAGAAATTTACGAACAGCCAAAGTCCAATAACCAATTGAAAGACACGATTTCATCCAAAATTTCAAGTTTAATCAATTCCAGGATGACTTCCAAATTCAGAGAATTTCAGTAAAGTATTGAACTTGTTTTGAAAAAAATATTTGTTTTTTGGATGATGGGAGGCAGTCAGCTTTAGCGAACAATTTTATGGGGAAATCGAATCCAAGCTCGAATCAGACAATTTAGGTATCAACTAGGACAATTTTCTATACATCAATCAAAGTGACAAGCACCTCCTCCTTCGTCTTTCATTCCCGATCACGATTTCTTAGTTACTCGAAATTCGACCCTAGGGCGTAAATCTCTCTAAATTAGAGAGCAAAGATTGTTAAATACAATGTGAGAGAAAATTGATCTTACCGAACTTGTTCGTTGCGGAATCGACGAAGAGAGAGAATTGACCTCCATGAAACCCCATCTCGAATTCTTTCTTCGGATTGTTTCGGAAATGGGAGATTTCGTGGTGTTATTGGCTTGTTCGACATGCATGCTTGATTGAATAGGTGAGTTCTGAAGATTGCACGAGGGTTTCCACAGAAAACCTGGGGAAATTTTCGGCGGGAAATTGATGTTCGATTTTCTGAGGCATTGTGGAACGGAATTGGTATTTGGAAATAACGCCTCGCTAAATCGTTAACAGCTGGTGGAACAGGAAACGAAGCTCTTACTGTTATTGTTGAAATGTTGCATGAGAGATTTACGTCTCATACATTTTTTTTTTAAAAGAAAAAAACTATAATAATAAGTTTACATCGCTAGTTAAACAGCTAATCGTGTTAAAACACTAGTTGAAGATAACTGATCGTTAATAAAATCTCTAACACTTAGTCAGATAGCTAACAATTACAAAAATAACTTATTTTACCAAATACATTCATAATCCATCTTTCTGTGGTTTTCAGAAGTTCTATTTTATGGCTTAGATGCTATTTTGAATTATGCTAAATGTTTTGATTATTGTTCGTTGTCCCACATTAAAAGAATAGAGAATCAGACTACTCATGCCCTCACTCATCTTCAACCTTATTCCACTTCTTATCAAGAAAGAGTACTAGACCGCTCAGATCATATCATGGATCTGATTTTGAAAGACCTTTGTAATGACTCAAATTCATACTACTGAATTCTCTTCTCCCTCCAAAAAAAAAAAAAGGTTCTATTTTATGACTTTGTGTCTCTCTATAAACCACACAAAAAGAAAAAAAAAAAACTATAATACAATTCAAAGAAAAATGTTACATTATGCATGTTATCAAGCGTTGGCTCCTCAACTATCATCACAATTTGACGAGAGACCAATCATACTTAAAGCTGTTTTTTAACAATAAATTTGTTAGTCTTTAGCCAGCAAAATGATGAATCAACAGGCAGAAATTTGAAGCATTATAATGAACATAATTTAAAACGTCGTCTCTCTCACAACGCCGAGTGTCTTCTACAAAGTTGCAACTGCACTCCTGACTCCCCAGGCTACATGCATGCGTGCACACAAATATACAGAGATTAGCTGGGGTGATGAAGTATGAAAAGCTCGTACACACTTTCTTGTGAGGTACATGTAGTTCAAAATTTAGATTGCTTAGACAATTTGCTGCAAGAAACACCTATCCATACACCTAGGAAATCCACAGTATGGATCAATAAACAGAAGAACCCAGCATCACAAAATGCAGCATCTGCAAGTGCAAATTTAGCTAATGAGCTTCACTAATTCTGCATTTTTGCCTTGTAAAAACTGGCAAACTGTATTCATAAAGTGGCTAATTGTCAGATACAGGGAAATTGCTTTGGTACTAAACAACCAGTTACAGGTCAGAAAAACTATTACATTAATGAATAAATGAAATGAGTTTAGGACCTGTTGGCATCTCCTATATTTCGATCATCCACAACTACCATGAAGAACAGAGAATGCTCCATCACATAATAATTTACAAAGGCTTCTGACCGGCAGCGACCTTTTGTTTCTGCTGAGGTTTTAAGATCGATCTAGAATCATCATCGTGTGTATACAGAACCACCAAAGTGAAAGGTTCCCTAACGAGAACCTCAGTACCTGATGACATGGCGCCGCAGCCACAGTTCGTACATAACCATATGAAAAGCATCATATTTGATAGGAGGGGTGTTCCACTGAAAATGCTTTTGTACCTATACATGAAAAACAGACAGGATTTCACAAATGGGTAACAGGTACCAAATAACAAAGTTTAAAATGAGTCTCCCAAACTCTTGATCGTCAATGCCCCTGAAACTTTCCACTCTCCTCTCCGGAAAGTTTCCACTCTCCTCCCAAAATTGAATAGGAATAAATAACAACAATTTTGAAGGTCTGTTATTCACTGAATTCTGAGCTCGACAGTTGTGCCTGTCAATGAAGCTCAAAGTACTACAAGGAGTGTTGCTATCTCGGCTATGAATTTGAAGACTGAATTAGAAACACGCAGGAAAAAGAAACAGCACGAGGACATAACAACTACAATGCAGGAAGTGCGATAAAAAGTTGAAAGTCTACCAACACTGAAGAGTTGCAAGAGAACTTTCTTGCTCTCAAATCAAGGCCTATCACGAATTCTTTTCATTGATTGTTTTCAGAATAACAAAATTATACCTCAACCAGATTCATATGCAGCCACACAAACTCTGAGTATGATATATCCTTGAGCTTCTGCTTGAGCTCGTAAACATCTCTCTCCCTTAGTACAACAGAAAATTTCCGCCAATCAAGGATGTCATTGAAAGGCAGATCATAGTAATCTGACAAAATCACTGCATAAACAAAAATACGAAATTAGAACGTCATGAGTCCTTATCTCCTAAAAACCTGAGATATTGCATGAGAATTGCATGAACGTAAACCATTCCAGAATCTCTATATGCATGTTCATCCTCAAAAAGCTATACAAGAACAGCTCAAATCTAAATTCCACCTAAGGCACGTTGTCGAGGATAAGGTCTTATCACCTTTACCCTTAATTGCAGAGATGCTGTGTCCTTAGGAACCTAAATCAGAAGTAAATCAGTTAAAGGGTAGAAATCTTACCAGGAATACAACCATAATGAATTGAATCTGTGATACGGGCACTGTTAACCTGAGAACCACCTGGGCATATGCAATATTTATTCCTGTAAAACCTCTTCTGATATACCAAAGGCCCAATAGCTCTGCTTATCCTATTATTTGAAATGTCAAGTTCAGTGTCATTCTCCCAAACTCTAGCCAAAATCACTCTAATTTTGGAGTTACGGTGGCCTGCCCAGAATCCAAGATTCGTCCTGCAAAGCATACCTCTTGTTAGCTTCACATAAACTACACACGAGTAGATCTCTCACAAGTAATTACTAATCCCCCCCCCCCCAAACATAAAATGTACAATCATTACACCAGTGTACCTGAACGTACAAATTTAACATCCTCAACAAATCATAGTTCTGAAGCATGTCAAATCATATGATTAATGTCATACTTTAAAAATATTTGGCTTTTAGACACAGAAGACATACTGAATCTAAATTAACTGGTCCAGACACCTATTATTATTTATTAGGCACTTCAACCGTCCCACGTCAAAGCGAGAATCAGCGCCAGGAATAAGCATTATCAGCTGAATAAAATCTCAGAGTCGTACAAAGCAACAGTACCCAAATAGAAGGAACAAATAAGATACAGAATAAGAAGCTATCACTAGGAGAAGCAAAAGTTAGCTCCCACCTACCTATTTTGTAGATCGTTTCCTCCAGCAGGAAGAGCAAATGGTTGCAGTACTTGAGGCAAAGCAACATCCTTATGTGGGATGAACCCAACATCATAGCTCGGGGAGCAAACAACTCGAATTGAATTCTTAACAAGAAACGGCATCCCCTCAGTTGCCCTCACCCCAACATCATGGCAAGTTACAAAAAAGTGATCAGCACCCAACGTTCTATTCCAATAAGGGTACTTGAACATTAGACTCTCAACATAGTCCTTGACAATTACTGTCATATTTTCATATGAAGTCCCCTGCATCAAGAAACAGTCACTGTCTTGTCATATCTAATGTTCTCAGTCCCCAAACTTCACAACGGTCAAAATAACTCAAAATTTGTCGACAACTACCAAAAGAGAAACTGAAATTGCATAACAATGAGTGTATAGGCCACTGGCAGACAACGGCAGAAGCAGTTACCTATCATCCTAAAGATCCTCATACTCACATGGATTGGAGAAAAGTAAACCTCCAAATGAGGGGTTCTCAAGCAACTAAGAAACTAATCCCACATTTTTATCCATTGCAATTCAAGTGTTTTCCCAAAGTATCTAGCAGAATTCGTATACCAACTCAGTCATACGAGCTAGCTACCTCCCCCCCCCCCCAAAAAAAAAAAAGAGTATCTTTTCCCTCCCAAACTTTAACTACAGTAGGCCTACACAAAAAAATAACTACTCAAAAGCATTAAAAAATCAAAAAGCAGTATGACCGAATACCTCACTAGCAAATAATTCAACAGTAAGATTGAATTAGGGCAAGAGAAAATCAAACCTTTCCTCGCATCTTATGGCAGGAAATAGGAATGAAGAACAAATCAGCCTGATCGGGGTCGTCGGTCCGAAATCGACTCTCTCGAATGTTCTGGAAGAAGTAGCCCTCACTGGAGTACTTGCCGGTAAGCTTCCTAGGAGTCTGGTAGAAGGTATTCGGATCACCATCCGGATAAACATACACTTTGAATCTTTTCTCCATTTCTTCATAATTCAGCCTGAAGATCTCCGGACTGTGATAAACCTCCGACAACTCTTCCTTCTCGACTTTTTCATTTGATTTGCCGACCGTGTTTACAACCTTCAATGAACATCAGATTCAAATCAATGTATCGAAATTAATATCAGAAAGCAAAGACAGGAGAGAGGAAGAGAGGCGGTACCAGATTGGAGGAAGGTTGGGGTTGGGGAGAAGAACGGAGGGATTTAAGAGAGAGAAAGGTAAAGGAGATAAGAGTGAGAATAGCTAGGGTTAGGAGAGATCCTCGCAGGGTGAACATTGAAGATGACGGTGGCGACTGCGGTGGTTTCACCGCCAACATCGGCCGTCGTAGGTGGCGCGTTCAATAGTCTCAGGATTTGGGTAGAGTTGGAGACAAGACAACCCAGAGTAAGAACTGTGGCCAGAGAGAGAGAGAGAGAGACAGAGGCGTACGCGACGCGCGTTCTTACAGTCGCGTGCAGAATGGTCTATTGTTTGTACTTATACCTTTACACAGTACTAGGCTGCGTTAGTGGATTGGGCTTGTAATTTGGGCCTATAATTTAGGACTGGCCTGAGATCGTTGACAATAGTATTTGAAAGTGCAAACAATGTGGTTAACATCTTTTCTTTTTTTTTTTCCCCATCTTTATCATAAAATTCCTCTGGATAATTTGTATGCAATCTTTATACTTAATTCAAAATACTTTTTCTTTAATTAATACTTTGATATCCAATATTATTATTTTAGCCTTTTTATTTTTTAAAAAAATATGCAATTAGTATGTATGTATAATTACAGTACAACAATAGTTACGGATCGCATTTACTATAAAGAACAGTTATTATTATTAAGATTTAAGAATAAATACTAAAAGAATTTCCATTAATATTATTTTACCTTTTTTTGAATATAAATATCAGATATTAGATGTTAGATATAGTAAAATGACAATTATTAATCATATATATACAGGATAATAGGTTTTATAAACTACCATTGAAAGGAACCAAATTAGTCTCGATTTCGAGAGAATGGTTTAAGCAGTGATCATCTCCTTATGTTAGCATTGTTTGATGCCATTCATCACCTATAGGCAAGATTATTATCCATTGGTGCATGCACATGTTATATTTATTTATTTATTTTTTGAAAAAATTAAGTAATTTGTATGTTTGAGTTCCGAATCCATTGATTGTCGATGTTTTTCGGTTCTATTATGACTATTTCTTATGGAATTTTTAATTGTTGGTTGTTGTGGATTTTAGGGCTATTTTAACTATGCAAGATGTTGGATCTTTTGTTTTCTTTGGTGGCTAAGTACCAAAAGTTCAAAATTAATTATTGAATTACAACTGCTATAAAAAAGTATACTAGCTAAGTCAATTATGATCTACTTTAATATATTCAAAATCTCAATTTAATAATTTTAAAAAGATTTATACCATATAACAACTGTAACTAAGTTTTAAAAACTATTGATTAGTAAAACTCTAGATTTTTCATCTATCGCACAAATTATTAAATGATATACTATATATTATATATAATTATCAATTTGTTATAGACAAAAACTCAAAAAAGCATACCGTACATTGCACCAGACAGAATATTAGTTATAACCGAAAAAAATGAAATGCTTCTATGGAAAGCAATAAAGCACACCACTTGTTTACTAAGAAATCACGCAATTACAAACACTAATAACCTATTAACATCACGCCCTGATTTGTACAATGTGTCTTTGCTGTAATGAATAAGGACATCCGTGACATGAATAGCTCTTCCTAAACACAAGTATTGAGGGACCAAAATATGCTTACTTTGGTGATTAAAAAAAAAAAAGACTTTATAACCTAACAGAATAATAAAGAATACAATTAGAAAACAGAAACATGGGTTATAGTCCAAGCAAAATCACAATCAAAATGAAGTTCCTGATCAACATGACCCTGAACATGAGTTCTTACTCCTTGAATCAGACTGACAACCTGCCATTCTGTTCCTGAGACTCTGAAGCCTCAAATTGTTCCTCACAAACACAAAGTCTTTAGCTCTGTCAGATGCCAACCCGAACATTTGAACAGCCTCCTTACATGTCATTTTATCACATCTGCAACTTTCCCTACACATGATTTCTGCACTCGAAACCTGACTCAAAACCCTTATAGCCAAGTTCTGAAGATGCGGAGTTTCAAACCCAAAATTTTCCCACCATGATACTGGCTCCATTTTATCCCTACTTTCGATGGCATCTTCTTCCCCAAAACACCCTTCTACTTTCTGATAGATACTTAGCTCTTTCCCTAACACCTTTCTTGCCTCGATATCAGCCTCATACCTCTCTAGAGTGGCATTCCAAGTTCTTATTAGATGAGCATCCTTGTTTTGGCCTTTTTTAAAGTATCTTGGGTTCAACATGTATGCTGCCCCATGAAGTGGAGAAAACAACTTATCCCATCTGCTTTCTATCAGCATTTCCAGCTGATATAATGTCGATTCATCAATTTTGCTGGCCCTCAAGGCTTCAAGGGACAAAACCCGCCAATTGTAGATGTCACCCATGAGAGATTTATCCACATCAAATTCAGCAAGTAGTCTCACAAAAGGTTCACAAACTTCTAGCATCGAATTTGTCTTGCTCCAAAAATCGTCACTTGATATAAGAGTTTCAGCATCGAATGCACTATTGCTTGGTTTTGATTGCTTCCAATTTTCACTGGCAACTAGTTCCTCTAAAACTGACTTTTCGTTGACAATCCTTCTAACCAAGCAATAAGGAGGAGCAAATTTTTTGGAGACAGGGTCCAACGGCTCTTTAAGAATGTTGCTGTTAAAAGTTGAGATGCACTGCTCGAGCTCTTTAGCAGATGAAACAACAGATTGAATCCAATCGAGTTGTGCAACTTCCTCCAACAAGAAAAGGATAGAATGCGAAGAGCAATGAGACCAAAATATATGAGGAAACTTGGATATTAGGACTGACTCAAAAGCATCACTAGCCTCACCACTTATATGAGTTATAACTTGCAGAACATTCGAATGTCCAACCTCTACGATCACCTCAGCGAGCTCTTTGATAAACTGACTGTCCGGCCCATCACCCTCAATGATGTCCACCTCTTTCAGGAAGATGACACCTCTAGGGCTCGCCACAAAGAAGTCAACACAGAAGCATCCCACTGAACCATCTAGCCGGTTTGCACAGAGTATGGTGCAGCCTGTGTGAGACCAGGACTCTTTGGCTAGAGCCAAGGCCTTCTCTATTCTCGCCTTCTCTTTACTAAGCAAAGAACCGGATAATTGATCTATCGATGGGGGCTTGTACCCAGAGCCAAAAGCACCAATAGCCTTAGCCATTTCGTGAAAGAATGATGAATCTGCAACATCCAGGCTCAGCCCATCTGCAAAAAAGAACCTAGCCACAATGTTGTCCACATCGCTTGCAGCTCGATCCATCATCTTTGAGCTCGATACACCTTCAATCAGTCGATAATTAGTCCCAAAAAGATGCATTAATCTTGAAAGACTATTCCCACTCGAAGGGAATAACTTCTTCTTCTTGTTCTTGATCTTCTTGTGCATCAACTTCCTAGTGAGAAAGTCTTCTTGATCGAGCAACTTAAATGGTCCTCTCGAAGAAGCATCGATGGCAGGGCAAGGCTTGATACCGCACCCGCTCAACCCAAGAAGATGGGCTCTAACGCGCGAGTAAGACCCATTGTAAAGTTGATCACAGTGGTTGCATGTCCACCTCTTTGCACCACTCCCTCTGTCAAATCCTCCTAACACACTCACCTGTTTCCACCCCCATTTGTCAGATTTAATTGGCATACTCGCTAATCACAGAACCACCAACATAGAACTCAATATGGACCAGCTAAAGAAGGGTTTAAGAACTGCCAAATCACAAAACAACATGAACTTAGTATTATATAGCATATGAGAAGCACACGATCATAGTTTAACACACAAAAGATTGTGAATTTATATACCCAACAACTAATTAGGTTGGTTTGCCAGGGGAAATCAGGACTGAATTTGATAAAATCAAGCAAATTGCGAAATATTATGATTCAAACTACAAATAAAAGTTGAGAAAGACCCAAATGGGATTAATACAAATTATTTGATAATCTATATGATTAATGGGTTTTTCTAATCAAACTCTTGTACATTCATCATTCATGTGGAGTTTTAGACATTAATGTGACCCTGGAAAAATGGTAAAATCTAGAGGAAGTGAGAGTGAGAGCAAAAAGAAATGTACCTGAAATAGAGCACGATGATAGTGGTTGGAGATAATATCAGTGGAGATATAGAGGAGTCGAAGCCAGTACGTGCTACGCCATCTTTCTGTTCTTATGAGAGAGATGGAGCAGAGAAATGAGCCCCAAAAAAAAAGGAAATGGGGTTTGACAATAATATGGCACCGAAACGTTCTGGGCCGGCGAAATGCTGTTCTTTTTTAATTTCTTATTTTTTGTGAGAGACTGAGAGTTGGGTTGGCCTCAGATAAGATGGAAAATGCACGCCGGCATTGCCGCATTGCTTGATATTTGAAAGTTTCTGATCTTATCAGATTATTTATTCAATTATTCTATTTGGATTAAAACAAAAACGTATCTTTTTAGCAGACGTTTCTCCTAGTGTTCAGCGCCTGTCATTATGTGTTGCATTCTTTACAACTTGTTCATTGGCGCATACAATTGAAACGTTTTTTTCATTTTAAATTGCCACTATCTCATTTGATAACTAGCACGGGCAGGGGCCCAGGGGTGGTATATCAGGCTAGAAGCTCAATTAAGTCCTTGGGCGTGTGGATTCCATCTCTCAAGCTGACGAGTATCATTGCATACCATTTTGATAAAGATCTGGAAAACAAAACAAAAAAACAAAACAAAGGCCAATAGAGAACTATTTCAAACTTAGGAACTCAAAAGAACTAAAGAACGGTAAACAGTGCGACACCAATGAATGAGCAACCCTTAAGTGTATAATTTTGAGAGAGTTGCTCCCTCAACAAGATGAAGATACTATAAACATTTATATTGCACAAATTGCACGTCCAAATTATACATCTTTGTTTATCCTTATACAGTTATCTGGTGGTCACCGGCTTTCTGTGAGACACTACGAAAGTTCTGAAGTGTCCCTTCCCATTGTCACCGGCCAAAAACACACATTGCAAACATCATTATTTGCTTGCATTTCCATCACACCAAAGGTCATTTTTTTTTTAAAAAAAGAAACAAAAAGAAAATGACTTGTTGAGAGAGCTTCAGGAAGCATTGCCAAATTCTTAAATCTTAAAAACACGAATTTATCCCGCACAAAAAAGTCAAATAATTTTCCTCATATCCACAACTCATGTAGTGTAAATCTCACTTACGTAAGGTCTAAGAACGATTTCTCCCTCATCTAAGGTTCTGAGCATCGTTATTTACATCAAAAGACTATTCCTCTCAACTGCATAAAAATGATCGTGGATGTAGACATTGGCAGATGAGAGAATCATGATTAAATCTTTTTTATTTTTTGTGAAGTAAGACAGTATTTTATACGCATAACCATTTTGCAGCCGATAAGATGGATCACAAATCCACACATTGGTTTCTCTTCACTTGACATTGTCAATAAAGTTCACACCATAAGATTTTCAAAAATCATAGAAAATCGCAGAAAAGAAATCAGAGAAAAGATCAATGCAATACATTGGTCATATTTCGTGGCCCCTTTCTAAAACAATAATTTACATAACCAAGACCAACACCCTCATATGCACCTGTATCCGTTGGAGTTTCTAGTGTAAGAGGTAGCATACATACAAACAAATCTGGAGATGGTCAGATCAGACCATATTGACTTCCCTCGACGACAAGAAGAGTAACCACACTCGATTCTTATCTACAAGAACAGACGAGGATACACACATGATGGTTTGGCAAGGATCATCGAGCAGACATGATGAAAGCCTGGAGAAGGCTCTGAGCTGCAAGGACTTGATCGGGTGTCCCAGATATTATGACCTTCCCTTCACTACCAGGACAAGGATCCTGCACATCAACTGTTGCACCCGAAATCTGCTCCAAATCCATGCAGGATGGGAGTATGTGATTAAGGCAATGCAGTGCTACCAAGTACAAATCTTAAAACCATGAAGTTCGTGGCCAGCCGCATAAACATATTGGCATATATGTACTCGCAAGGTGAAAGCAACTAATCTGAATCTTGCTAGTTTCATTCAACAGATATCAAGAAGAATAGCATTGTCCTTACTCCTTAGTCCTTAATGATATGCAATTACACCCCTTAGGCAAAGTGGAGACTCGACCCAGCACCAGACCAGCAAATAACTAATAAGCCTATTAATAGGTCATATTTGTGATTACATAATACATTCCCTAATCAAGCACAACATTTGCATAGATTATCAGGCTTAGCTATTGATTCTAGTTTGCACCAAAGTAGGCCAAAGGATTAGCCATGACAAGTTTAGGCTGAGCCAGTTCAGGTCTGGGTCATGAGCAAGCTTGGTGCCACTTTGTCCAATAAACTTGTCAAGAGAATGCAGTCACTGGCCCACTGCAGAAACATAGTACTTTTTTTTCCCCTATAGTCTCTGTGAAATCCCCCCCCCCCCCCCCCCAAAAAAAAAAGGGCCTATGTGTGTTTTCTATGGCAGATGGATAAATTACTTCATCCATCCTCTTATAGTCCGATCTTAACCGAAAAACAGCTTGACTCGGCAACAGCCATTGGAAAGATGGAATCCAAGTTGACCCAATTGAGTCAACTGCCTGAATGAGTTGGCCTGGCAACGCCTGACAGATGCCTTTTTTCACCTGACCAAAACAGAGGTGAAAATCCAAAAAAAAAAAAGAAAACAAATGAAAGGTGAACTCGTCATTGATGGATGGCCGGTGGATTGGGTCAGACCTCGGCGGTGATCCACCCGATGCATCACCCAACCATCATCCACCCATCCATCACCCACCCACCTATCACTCCTTTTTCACCCATTTTAGTTTCACATATATCATACCAAAACCCTAATTACTCCCACACTCTCCCATATATCTTCTAATCCTCTCTGTTTTTAGCTCTCCCCATTTCATTCCCACTCCATTCCCAGCCGCATGTGGCTATTAGTTTCCCTGAAGATCCTGCACGCTTTCGCCAGAGAATCAGTAAGCCCATCCTCTCTCTGTCCAGGCCTTTTTCCCCCTCTCCCGTAGCAGTCATAGCGATTCCTCTCTCTTTCTTCATTATTTTCCCTCTCTCCTTGATCCTAGCAGTGTGCTCCTCCTAGTCCCCTTCGCAACTGAGCCAACCAAGACACCACCCTTTTGCTGTTATGTTGACAGAGTTAAAAGTAGTATTCATGCCTTGGTGCCTGCCTCCGCCCACGACTAGATGCCCAACCTCTCTATTCAAAATGTGTCTTCTCCTTAAATCTAGATCCCCAAGGTACAGACTCTAAAATTAAATTCTGTATTCTAAAACTCTAGAATAAGAAAATTACCTGTCGCAAACGAGCCAGATTGCTACCGTTGTCGCCATAGACAGAGCCAAACACATCTTCATGGATTACAATCTCCACTTTTGTGTTTGTCACAATTAACGATGCGTTTCTACTGCACAATTAAACCAAACATCAGGACATTCTTTCTTGATCGAGGGAGCTCAATTTTTTTGGGGGGGGGCAGGCTTCAAATGAAATGCATACAGCAAACCAGGTTTCAGACCACTGACCAGCATAACTTTTGCTTTTCCAGCATGTGTACAACAATGATATGTAAATGCACTAGATAAATGACACTAAAGAAAAAGCAATACAATACAATAGTATTCGCAACAACCTCATTTCCAATTCACAATTTCCCAACTGAAGGTTCCTTAAATGTAAACATGATAACGTATGCAAGAGGAACATCCAGCAACATAGGACTGACCTGCGAAGTTCAGAACCACCATCAGCTGCAGCCAACTCTGTTGGGCTTCCTATCCTTGTCGAATTGTGTTTATTGGAAAACTGCAGGCGTGCTCCACTCAGCATCCAGGACCAGAAGGGTCACAGAGGAAACGCAAAAGAAACTGTGATTCTCACCTGTGACTGAGGGAACTTTTGTGGCAAAGAAGCATTAACTTCAACTCTACAGTTGTTCATTTTCTCTGTCAACATCGCAGCTTCGTTGACATAAGGACATGCATTGAAAATTTTGTGCGGGAGAAGAGGTGCTAACAACGTGTCAAAGTAGCTTCCCCGGAGTCTCCAGCTGACTTGAAACAAAGCAACCAGAACACTGGAATAGTCACCATCAATCTGCAAACAGTCACACGATCGCCTTAGAACAAGTTTGGGTCAGTTGACAAGCCCATTAGGGAAGACCAACTCCAACTATACTTGCACTAAAGTATGGATGATGGGAAGTGAAGCAGAAACAATCTTTTCAACAGGAAGCAACAAGCAAAGGACACCATATAAATGACAAGACACCAAGGGAAGTGTCATTCAATCACAATGGGAAAGGAGTTCAAGCAAGTAAGAGGACACTCTTAGCATGACTAGAGTAGAGGATGATGGATTTTTAAATTTCATGAGAGCCTAACCAAAATGGATGTATAGAAAAAGAAAGGTAGTTACTTTATAGAGCCCAACAAAGCCTTAAGAGTGTTACTCACACTATGCAGTACAGTTACCGAATAACTGAACCAGTAGAACATAATAGTATGACGCCATCCTAATAGATAACAATTGAAATGACTAACAGTAGAGTTCACCATTCATTCAAGAGATCATCGCAGCCACGTCAAATGAACTTTGCATATCAAAAAGAATTACAGCTCATATTAGCAATTAGTAAGTCCTGTAAACCTGAATGATTCTCTCGTTTGTCGTGGCACCAGGGACACAATTCCCTTCCAATATTTGTAATTTGGCATCAGTGGCTTTTTCTATAGAAGAAATGACTGATGATTCTCCAACATTCAACCAACCAGCTTGATTTGGGTGGATCAGCAGTCTAGCAGTTACAGTTCCGCACCCCACTGATGACGTGAATTCATTGAAAACACGAAGAACAGCATTTTGTGCAGCCGAGTAGTCTGATTCCTGGCTCTAAAACCCAGAAACAAACAACATTAACAAGCATTAAAGAAGGTCCAGAAACACTTTTTAAGGATCAGAAGTTACCTCAAAAGCAGAAACAGTGATGACACGTTCATTGCAGCCAGCCTCAGGGACAGAAAAGTATATACAAGCTCCTGTTTCATTCTCTAATGCCTTAACCTTTCTCCCTTTCCAACCAAGCACAGCACCAGCTGCATCACATGGACACATAAGTCTGAAAACCACTTCTCTTGCAACCCCTCTAACTGCTTCAGCATTAATTCCAGCAATGTTCGTGGCCATGTTAGGATGCAAAACCGTTGAGGAAGTCCCTGCAACTTGTGGTTTAACCTTTTGGAGGTACTGTGAAACCAAAAGCAATGCCTTCTTCACAGCTTGACTGCCACCAGTAATCTACGACATGGATCATACACAACAAAGGTGATTAATCTGGAAGATAACATACCTCTCTCTACATACTAACAGTTTGAAGGGATAGTTCAGAACACAGAATGGGTAACATCAACCCCTTTTTGGATGGAACGTTCATGGGAAACAGGATTCCTCATCATTGTTCCCAAGCCAATTGCCACAACACCATCACAATACAAGAAGAAATAGAGGTGACAGGTCATTTTCTGATGATCATGTGATCTAACATAGATTAAAGGTGTGCCAATATTGCAGTCTCTATTAAATCACACAATTTTAATCAAACAAGGAAGGTGGCAAATCAAGATCGAGCAACCTGCTCTGATTTATATATCAATTGGGCTTAGCTTTTAAACAAAGAGTCATGCATATAAACTCAAATGAGGTTCCAACCCAAAACTAATTGGTAATGGGTGAAATAACTCACAAGCTTATATACATGTTCAAAACCTTTAATTTTATCAATGTGGGACAACACCCACTTTTATATTCTTTCATTTCACCAATGTGGGACAACACCCACTTTCATACTCAATGTCTCGAGAACAAAGCACAGTACTGGCAACGATCTCAGCAAATCCAACACTTTCCCTGGATGATCCTGCACTCTATTTAAGCTGAACATCTGCCTAAACTTCCCAGAAATAGATGTCTTTCTCATACTACAAGCAAGTTGACGCCTTCAAAACTATCCTTTCCCTCCTCCCATTGCTATCAAAACAAGCACTTCAAGCTCATTTTCTTTGCCTCCACTCTCACGTTGATTCCTTCATCTAGATCACATAATCGCATGAACACTGATTGCTGAAGCAGACCGCCAATTTTTCTTCTTATGCACTCTATGTATTACAATTATACCCAAATCTTCCCATCATAATGAGAGCAATGTAATAATCGTAATATAGACTGCACTTCACCACATTACCACGTTGAGTTACCATTCCTACTTTCTCTACCAAACAGACTGTTCGCTATTGAAAGAACTACCCTTTTAATAGTTATTAGATGGCGTGAAGCAAGTATTTCCATGAATTAAGCCACAAATGGCCTGGTGGATAATAGTTATTAGATGGCGTGAAGCAAGTATTTCCATGAATTAAGCCACAAATGGCCTGGTGGATAATTTTGGATACTCAGAAGTAGAACTCGACCATTATAGTATGGTAGAACTTATAATGACCTTATTACCAAACTTATTTATTGAACTTAATTCTTAAGTTATTATGAACGTGTTTTTGAACTTATTAGCTAGACTAGAACAATATAGTCATTTTCAGTCTCTGCAAACAAAACAGACATTTTATCAAATCAACGAAGCTAGTGAGCACAACTGCCATGGAAGATTTAATTTACCTGAAGCAGCTCATCCGACACGGCGGCGCACGGCGGAAGTGATCCTGCCGAAAAAACCTTGATATGCGCGGAAGTCTCTTTCATAATTTTGTTGATCCTCTTGCCTCCCTCCCCAATCACAGCCCCCGCCATGCCAGCCGCCAGCAACAACCGACATCGGACCACCCCAACCCCGCCGTCCCCATCCTCCGAAACTTCCAGCATCCTCTCGAAAACCCTAATCAGCGCATCCTGAACGGCGGAGACCTCAAACACCTCGCCGTCGTCAAGTCGGAGGGTCCGATCAATGTGTTGCGACGCGATGACGTGGATGACTCGCTCCAAGCAGGCGGCGGAGACGGCGTCCTCGACGTGGATCCTGGCGGAGGTTTCTCTCTCTAGACGCTTGACGACGGTTCCGGAGTGGCCGATGACGCCACCGGCAGCGTGGACGCTGCATAGAAGGCGGAATGATGCCTGACCCTCCGATACGGTAAGATTGATCGCCCTTTGGGTTTGGAGTTGGCTGGGTTTTCCGGGTCGACCCGGTTTTGGATTCTTGGTTTGAGAGTGAGACTGAGACTGAGACATCCTCTCTGCCTGCGGAGATGTTTCAGTGAGTGGGACGGCTCGAGTGGGAGAGAAAGAGAGAGAGTCACCCCGCCGTGGAAAATACTCCTAAACACCAGGCGTTTGACTTTTGACTTTGGACTAGCATTGTTGTTTCTCTACTGTTGGTGTCTGTGTAAAAAAACAAGTTTAGTAATTTTTTGCATTCTTTGTGTTCTGGTGAAAATAACACGTAACATTGGTTATTTTACATGTTTTCATACAATCACATTTTCAAATATATCGAATCCTTTCAGTTGAGTGATGCAACTATTCAAGTAACTGTATTTCCCAATTGTACACAACTTGAGTTACCAAACTTTCACCTTTAATACTCTGAATTTATTTATATTAAGACTAACTAGTTTTTTATCCATGAATTGCACGATGGCTATTATTTTTCGGCTGATAAGTATTAGTATTTTGTTAAATATGTTGTTGTTGGTACTATGCCATACTGAGTTCTATGAAGTTAATGGTAGCAACTTTTTGCTGAATTTATTTCATGTGAAATTACCTTAATTATATGTACTCAAATTTTTGACGTGTAGTTTATCTTTTTAATCCGGTTAGTCAAGCAATTTTTTTAAAGATATTATGTGATTTGACGCTATGTGATTTTTTTTGACTTTAAAATGATCTTATGAAATAACCATATTGATGTGGGAGCAAAGGAGCAAAGGAAAACCACAGTATTTTCAGTAATTTAATATTGTATTTCTTAAACTTAGACTTTATTGTTAAAAATGCATCATATGATAATGTGAAATGTAATATGTGAAAAGTAGTTCTAATATAAAATGTTTGATAACACATCAAATTTGTCGTCTTCGATGTCTATTAGTCGCCAACTTTCATTCTCATATTAAATAACCTGCAAAGTAATATATATTATATTAAGTTAGGTTTTGATTTTTCATTTGTTTCTAATTACTTGTCATCAACAATGTGTTGTTAAATATATCTAATAATTTTTTACATGCTTACACATTTAGTAAAAAAATAAGATAATATCTTGTACTGATTTATGCTTACTTACAGAGAAGTGTTTCAATTGTGAACTTATTGTATATTTCATCTGCCTGGAGTTGCTAGCACAATATTGGAGAAATTTATTAATTGTTATTATTTAATCTATGATCATATTTAATTCTAAGAATCATAATATGTCATGGTTTTTACATAATTAGAATTAACATTTTGTAGGACTTTACTGACACTAAAAGATGTACATTGTTAATTAATTTATTTTTTTGTGTAATTTGTACTAGTGAAGTTATTTTGAGTGCATACATACCATTGGTAAGTTATTGAACACTTCTTTATAGACAATGTTTCTTATGTATTGTTCATATTATTCATTGTCATGTTTAATGATAAACTTCAAACCCTCTAGTGAAGTCCCCCGTGATGCTGCAATTCAGTTGTCCATGATTTAATACCGATTTTAGAAGGTAAACTCATACGCATTTCAGTGATTGTTCTTAACTTTTATTTATAGTCATTGCATAGCAAACATAAATAGAAAATTGCTTTCTTTTTAATACGAATGACCACTTTGTCTTAGATAAGTGCAAATAATTCTAGGGATTATAACCTTTATTCTGATATTGATCGAGAAAAGAATAAGATTCTTCCATTTAACCAATCAATGCTTGTTATGACTCATTTTTGTATCATTCTACAACTAAGAGTTATATGGGAATACAAATTTTCTTTTTGATCAAATGACAATACAAACTTAGAGAAGATACTACAAAATTCAGTCCCTATTTAAGGAATTGTAAATTAAAATAAACTCTATAGTAAAATGAGTAGTTGTCCAGATAATTAGGTAATGAATTTCAAAACTAATAAATAATATAATAATTAAAGGTGAACATTAAAATGGACTAATGAGGCAATTTAGCAAAGGTTATATAATATTAAATATGAACATTCAAATGAAATAATAAGGTAATTTACCAAGAATAATAAATTAGCAAAAGAGTAGTTAGCATATGTGAGACCAAAGGTCAAATTTCGTAGGGTCATATATGCCAATTAAAACTGATAACCATCACAAAAGGTGCGTTTTTTCCTTAGAGTTCCTGTTGGTTTCATTGGATTAATTACGTACGCACCTACTTCATATGTCTATTGCAGATTATTTTAATAGTTGAATGGCACCTTTAATATTATTTAATAGTGATGATGGTCCATCCTACTATTTAACTCATGATTTGAATAAAGATAAAATTTGATTAATTATTCTCATGATCAACAAAGCATGGATAAATTTTTGACAGTAGTAACAAAAAGATAGATAAGTTTTTGACCTTAATTTTATCTCTTTGGTGTATAGCTATTTATAAAAAAACAAAGAAAAATGAAAAAATTATAAAAAGATGAAAAGGAGATTAGTAACAAATGAAAAAATTTTAGTACAATTTGAATTTAGAAAAACTTTTAACTTTTTTTGGGAGGAAGTACTACTAATTTATTAACTCAATTATGGTCTATTGTGGGAATGTAGATAAACTGTTCTTATATATTAATTTGCCTATTAAATTTAAATTTATATTTACTAAAAGAACTAATTATATTGTGTGACTTTTGAGTGCAAAATATAATTTCAAGTGAAATATAAATGGAATAAATTACTGAAATATTTTTTTTTAATATCATGAATGTAAATTATAAATGTGAAAAAAAAACTAAATATTGTACCAACTAAAAGCAGTCGTAAGCGAAACTCATAATCACATTAAGGTCCTACTGTATTTCATATTATCCAAATCTAATTATGTGACATACTTAAGTAATCAAGCTTTACTGTAAGCGAAATAATCAGTCCAATCAGTATTAATTTAAGTGTCAAATCATGATATATTCACTCCAAAATAATATATAAAAATAAATATATTTAGATTTATATGTCCAATATAGACTTACCTGAGGAATAATGTCTAACATGCTTCAATTTTTTTTTAGGTAACATCTAAATCATTTCTTTGGTCTATATTTAAGTTTTTTAAGATAAAATTCAATAACTGATTAGTCATAACATATGAGAAAAGTTAACATTAAATTGAGTTAAAATTGCATTGATAACCTACATCCATCTTAATTACATAATAAAATTCTTTTATGTTGCTATCCTAAACGACATTCTTATCCCAAGTGACACCCTAGATGATATCATATGCGGCATTTTATGTGTCGGTCTTACATGAATTTAATCCAACTTTTAATATATATATATATATATATATATATATATATATATATATATATATATATATGATGATATGATATATGATAATGTCCTTTATCATCTTCTATTGAGGTGAGGCAAGGCAATGAGATTATCAGAAAATTCAAAATATTTATATAAAATAACGAAATATTATTGAAATTTTCAAAGAAAATATGAAAATGTTTTTTTGACAGTTATACTTACTACAACTATGGAGTCTGTCCGGTTGTTACTTGGGCCCCTTTGTTTCCCATGACCCATACGTGTTGTTTATACTTTATAGTGTTTCTGCTCATTAAGCCTATGCTCTCTCTCTCTCTCTCTCTTCTTTTTTTTTTTTGGGGGGGGGGGGGGGAGGATAAGCCTAATAGCCTATACTGTTCTTAGTTCTTGCTTCACATATGCCCAACAAAGTGGGAAGCCCGCTCGTCGGCTCCGGCAACCAGTGGTGTCACCACCAGCGGTGTAGTCCTCTGTCCCAAATTGATGGCTTACTACGACGAGCAACATCGTGCCAACAGCCATCCCCTTAATAAAATTGTCCCTCTGTTCCAAAAATAATGTTCAAGTTGATAAACTTTGACTATTAACTTCTTACAAACTATATTGGTTCGTAATATAAGACTAATTAACATCATATGTGTTTTACAAAATATTTTTATTAGAATGTAATTCTCTAATTTTTTTTAACTAACAATCTTAATAAAAATGTTCAAACTGTAATTTTTTTCCCCCCCGATTATTGATAAGCCACGTAAAGTGCTAAAGTCACAACAAAAGCATTCGAACGAAAAAATAACTACCAAAGCCAACGACCAGGATAAAATACTACCTGTTCTCAATAAGATCCTCAGGAGAAACCCAGACAAACGCGATTAAAGAGAACTAAGGCTCATTTGTACCATACTACCAAAAACGAGATGCCTTTGACCAATCTAACATAAACAATCAAATATACGACCGTATTGTTATGTTTGGTTGAATATAATATAATACAATCAATTTCGTAACACAATTATGATTACATAGTTTGTGCTAATCATAATTACAAGGTATTTGCAACACTTCTTTACGATCAAACAAGATAATAAAAACACAATTACAAACTTGTTTGCATTACAAAGTTGTTACATTTAACGCAACATTATCTAGGCTTCAACAAACTCTTTGAAATGCACGAGCCAAGGTGACCTTGAAGTATCCAAGCATGTAGCCTCCAACGCTTATCGGATAGGATTTGGGTCCCTTGATAAGCCTGGTCCCCTCCCCTTTGCCTCACCATTCAAACCTATCAACTGAAGTCCAGAGCAGCCTGAACAGAAGCCATGGTTAGATTCAATAATTTAAAGAGCTATAACGTTAAAAATCATAGATGGTAGGTAACTGACACTCAGAACGAACCACTTCAATTTCCCTCTTTTCTGCACAAGACCATGGTGCGACGTTTTGTACCCCAATGAACAACCTGCTTCACTGACCTGCCCAATACCTCACAAAATCATCCAAAGCATATTGTTTTTTAGTTGTTTTTTTTTTTTGGGTTATGGAGAATAAGAGCTTGCACATAATGGTGTTCCCATGGCTAGCCTTTGGTCACATGACATCATTCCTAGAGCTCTGAAAGTGCTTAGCCTCAAAGGGCCATCGAATTTCCTTCATTTCCACTCCTCGAAACCTCCAAAGCCATCCGAAAACCCTTCGAAGCTTGACTCCTTTCATTAGTCTAATCCGCCTTCCATTGCCCGGCAATGAAGAAATTCCCCCATATGCACGAGTCTACTGTGGATACGTCCTTTGATAAGGTATAGTTTCTAAATGAGGCTTGTGATGATTTATCACCAATGCATGGACTTGTTCGTTCCTTGGTCCGGCATCACACTTATTAGCAGACTGTGATACCTGGTCAAGCCAGAGGACCTGACTGAACAGTCCAAGTGGGTTCCATTCCCAAACCCTGCTGTGGATCGTCTCTATGAGGCGCAGCAAACCCTTTATGATACAAAGAAGAATGCCTCTGGTGTCTCTGATGTGTTCCGCATGGTAGGTTCAATCAGCGGCTGTGATGTGATGGCTTTACGGAGCTACATGAAGCTTGAAGCAGAGTATGTGCAGCTGCTTGAGAAACTTTACAGGAAGCGTGCTCTCCCTGTGGGTTTGTTGCCGGTTTCCATGGAACATGAAGGCGAAAAAAGCAAGGATGACACAGGGCAGTCAGCCATTCGCAGGCTGGACAGAGGAATGGGTCAGTGGTGCATGTAGCTCTTGGGAGTGAGGTAGCACCAAATCAGTATCAGATCAATGAGTTGGCACTTGGGTTGGAGATGTCTCGGGTGCCCTTCCTCTGGGTATGGAGGAAACCAGCAAGTAGTTTGGTGGAGCTCCCAGATGGGTTTCAAGAGCGAACCAAGGGTAATGGGCTAGTTTTTAGGAAGTGGGCACCTCAGCCAAGGATACCGAGCCATGACTCAGTGGGAGTGTTCTTGAATCTTGATTCACGGTGGCTGGAGCTCTGTCATAGAGGGACTTCAGTTTGGAAAGCCGCTAATTATACCATCCTTGATCTGGGATCTAAACACAAGGATCCTGGTGGCAAAGAAAGTTGGGATTGAAAATACCGACTAATGATGAAGATGGATCCTTCACTAGAAGCTCAGTAACAGAGTCTCTGAAAGAGCTGTCTCAGGATGAAACTGCAAAGACGTACAAAGAACAGGCAAAGAAAATGAGTGAAATTTTCGGCAATGGAAAGTTTACATTAGCCAATATATTGACAAATTAGAGCAATATCTATCCCAAAGCATGAAGCAAATAAGGTAGGAATTAATGATCTTCTAAGAAATCATAACTGCTGCACTAATTTGGTGGAAGTAATGGGATTCGATTACATTAGTTTCAGCACAATTATTTCAGCTTATCAGGTACATATTTAGAACCCAGTGATCATGAATAATAGAACAACTTATTCCTATGATGTTTTACCTTTTCTGCACAATATTTCACCTATTAATCCTCAAGTTCAAGTTCCTTCCTTGTCTGTTTTAAAATGATTGACTGGATAATACTCTAACCAATTCATCTGCAACACGACCCTAAAGTGATGCTGATTCTCTATGACTGAGTCCTAGGTGGTGCTGGTGGACGGTGATTGGTCTTCCATTTTCAATGTTTGTGTTATATTCTTTCTTTTCTTCCTTGTTTCTTTTATTTTTATTTTCTTATTTACTATGCTCAATGATGGAATAATAATGAATTTCAACATGACATCCAATAAGCGTTGATCCACTTTAAGTAGTTTTCCCAAAAGGGCCTACAGAATATGCTGCTTTTCGTTTATGTGGTGGTGATCCTCCAGACATCTTTCTCCAACCAAATGTAATTAACACATCCTAGTACTCCTAAATAATTCATCAATGGCCTGAAAATGATAGATGGTAACTCTGCACCATCAATTTCACTTGTCCTTTCAAAATGCACAAGTCCGTGGTGCCTCGTTTTATACTCATCATGGGTAAATTTTTTTTGTTTTTCTTTTTTTTTGGCCATTCACCAGCCACATAAATAAGACTGCAAACATTGTATTATGATATAGAAGGAAAAAAAGAATCAATTAGCTCGTAAAATTTTTTTGCGCGAAATGGTAGACTCTACCGAGTTCTACACACACACAAAAAAAAGAACAAAACGAATCAAGCAAACCCTATCAGTATTTGATAATCGGATTCAAATAACCGGACTACAAGATGATCTAGTTTTCCAATTGATTCAGGGGACCCACATTGATCCATGAGCAAGAAACAGGCCAATCCCATTTTAGCTTAACCTTTTTTTTTGGGGGGGGGAGGGGGGGGGGTGTGATCAATGTAGAACTTTTTTGAGAAATCTGGGATAAGGATAATGCAAGCAGAACAGCACATGTACACAGGACTAGTGGCCCTGATTTTGATTCGGTGATTAGCGTCTTTTACGACGATATCTATATATGAGGCAATGCATATCTATGAAATGAAAAAAATACACCTAATCTCTCTCTTCTAACTTTCCGCCAACCACTCTCTCTCTCAAAATCATTTTCTCAGGGAAGCTATGGAGGAGGGCAAGAAGCTGCACATGGTGATGTTTCCATGGCTAGCATTTGGTCACATAATACCATTCCTTGAGCTTTCCAAACGCTTAGCATCAAAGGGGCATCACATCTCCTTCATTTCGACCCCTCGAAATCTCCAACGCCTTCCAAAAATCCCTCAACACTTGTCCCCCTTCATAAGCCTAATCCCCCTTCCACTGCCCTCTAAGGATGATCAAGGTGACCTACTCCTTCCCCCAGATGCAGAGTCCACAGCCGATGTTCCCTTTGGTAAGGTAGAGTTCCTAAAAAAGGCCTATGACTGTTTAGAGCATCCCCTGTCAGTTTTTTTGGAGACTACATCTGCGGTGGACTGGATCATATATGACTTCTCTGCCTCCTGGGTACCCCCGATTGCTGATAGACTTGGCATTCGAAAAGCCTTCTTTTCAATACTCAATGCATGGAGTTTTTCTGCCTTTGGTCCTATGTCAGACATGATGAATGATGGAGGAACTACCTGGGCAAATGCCGAGAACCTGACAAAGCCACTCGAGTGGATCCCCTTTCCCAACCCCATCGTGTTCAGTCTCCATGAAGCAAAGGCGACACTCGGCCTTACACAGAAGAACTCCTCCGGAGTTTCAGATATGTTCCGATGCAGCCATTCAGTCAACGGCTCTGATCTGATGGCTGTCCGTAGCTGCATGGAGCTGGAAGCTGAATATCTGGAGCTGCTAGAGAAACTTCATGGAAAGCCTGTGATCCCTGTAGGTTTGTTGCCAATCTCCATCCCAGATGAAGGCGAAGGAGGAGAGGATGACACATGGCAGTCAATTAAGGATTGGCTTGATAAACACAGAAATGGAACAGTGGTGTATGTAGCCCTAGGGACAGAGGTAGCACTGCAGCAGGATCAGATCACCGAGTTGGCACTTGGATTGGAGATATCTCAGATGCCCTTCCTCTGGGCATGGAGGAAGCCCACAGGTGGTTCAGCAGAGCTCCCAGACGGGTTCAAGGAGCGAACAAGGGACCATGGTCTGGTTTCGACAAAATGGGCACCTCAGCCCAGGATCCTTAGTCATGATTCAGTAGGAGCGTTTTTGACTCACTGTGGCTGGGGTTCTATTATAGAGGGACTCCAGTTTGGAAGGCCACTGATCATGCTACCATTTGTATTGGATCAAGGGTTAAACGCAAGAGTCATGGCGGCCAAGAAAGTTGGGATTGAGATAGCCAGGAATGACGAGGATGGGTCATTTACTAGAAACTCAGTAGCAGACTCACTAAAAATACTGCTTCAGGATGAAACAACTAGAAACATCTATAGAAAAGAGGTGAAGAAAATGAGTGACATTATTGGCAACAAAAACTTACAGAGCCAATATTTCGACAGATTCGAGCAACATCTCCAAGCTGGAAACA